>CAUYQU010023394.1:0-23893 GCA_963574635.1 Cheracebus regulus | reverse complement strand
CTATAGACTGAGGTTCCCTTTTGAAAGCAGCTCAAATAGAATGTATAGAATTATATTCCTACCAATGCAGTTAATACACAGTTTTCAGGAGTTGTATGGCACAGTGAACAAGAGCGGACCTTTTGCTCCCTCCCATTCCTGCTGTGCAACTCATCTGCGTGTGCCCTTAGCTCTGGAGTCAGAATGCCTAGGTTTAATCCTGGCTGTCAGACCTTGGTTAAATTATTGAGCCTCCTTCCCCATCCTCAATTTCTGTCACTTGTAAAACTGTGATATACTACCACATCAACCTGGGAGCTCAGTGACGTGCCCCATCACTCACGTAGTCCACTGCAGGCACTTCTGGTTATTCCGAGTCTGGTTCCTTCTGCCTTATAGGCTCTGCCCAAGATGGGCTCAAGAGCCAGTGAGTCCTCTACTGTGTTGTGAGAGGATGGGGAGAGATGACAGTCTGTCAGGAGAGAGAATTTCTATGGACCAGGCTATTTATTTTACTAGAACACAGTCATATAACCGTGTCTGACTGCAAAGGAAGCTGAAAGTGCAATCTCCCTGTGTGGCCTGGAAGGAGAGGCCAAGGAGGCAGACAGCGAGTCAGTCTCTGCATAGCGGGAGTATTATCCCTAGGGGAACGAGAAAACTTAGACTTACAGAAATTAAATACTTGCTCAAGGTCTTTCACTAAAATGGCTGAGTCAGACTTCAAACCCAGGTCCAACTGGCTTCAATATCTTTAGCTTGTCACCATCTAGACTGTCTCCCAGGGGCACAGAATTATCCCTGGGCTTGGCCCAGCAATCAGATGAGATGAGGGTACAGGACCCAGTTGGATGTGAATTCAACAATCCCTATCATCTGAGTCTTTGACTTGTTAGGTGGAGGGGATGAATCTTGTGTAAGAGCACAAGGCAAGGGTTTGCCACAGCCAATAAAGCCAGGGTGGAGTCTGATGTGGGGCTGAAAAGAAACCCTGGTGGGCAGCATATTTGGGGGAGGTTAAGCAGGGACCCTCCACTTTTGCTGAAGGATTCAGTCTGGCTTCCTGGGTCTTTCAAAAGTATTTATCTTGTGTAAGATAAGAAAGAAAACAAACATACATGGCCTGAACCAATCCCTTTGGAGAGTTGAAAAAATTCCACTTGTGGACAATTTTATTTGTGCTCAATTCTCTGATTCCTTTGCTAACTCTTGGTATTTCAGTTTAATATTAAGCCCATCAACTTGCCTCAAGAGATTATGTCACAATCAATAGAAACGGAAGGAAAAGACGGTAGGAGTTATTTAGATAGTTCATCTCTGTCTTCTGGATGTTGGTGAAATAAAACTTAGGAAATTGTTCTAATAAAGCAAAGCTCAGGGTAGGAAGCTTTCAGTGCATGGCAGCAATGTGGACGCTGGGGTACTGGGCAGCCAGCTGGTACACCATGTGGCTGCAGACTCAGAAGCGGAGGTGGCTGAGGGAAGCACTCCCATTTGCAACCAGGACGTTAAGCAGGTAAGGAAGAGTGAGAAGAGTCTGTGGGAAGGAGCGCTACAGGAGGGTAATCTTATCCTTGACTGGCACTAAGATGATGGACCACAATATAAAGTGTACCTTTTGATCGGGGGATAGGGTCTTCTCTTATAACTGAATCCAAGTTCGGCTGCTCGCCAATCAAAAGGCAAACTCAAGAAACAAACGTTGGTGAGAGGAAAAGCAGGTTTATTCAGGAGCTGACAGCCTGAAGAGATGGTGGACTAGTGTCGTGAAGTCCATCTCATGTTGTTCAAGCTGGCCAGAGGGTTTCTATGGGAGGGAGGATATGGAGGAGCTATGTGCATGGGTTGACTATATGTGGGTTAGTATGTCTAGTCTTGATGACCATCTTGAGCAATGAACCATCTGCTGATCTGGCTGGCACCAGCTTGATTGCAACAGGAATACACATTAACTGCTCAGCATTCTTCCCCGGGTGGAATATTCTGCAACCTTAATTCTGTGCTTCATTCTTCAAGGCCAGTTCCTGAAGTTCTTTAAGCAGAGCGTATAAATAGCTTTACTATTCTATTCATTTAATGCTGGGCATAAAAAGCCCAACATAAAATGAATGGGGAAAAAAAGAAAAAGAATAATTGTTCTTCAAGATGGGGTGGTGGTTTTTCTGGTACACTCTCACTCTGCTAGAATACAAAGACATTTTGGTAAGACTTGTGTTATCCAGAACAAAAGATCCAATAACATTGAGGGTTAAAGAACAAAGGTCAGGCTCGGTGGCTCACGCCTGTAATCCCAGCACTTTGGGAGGCCGAGGCAGGTGGATTCCCTGAGGTCGGGAGTTTGAAACCAGCCTGACCAACATGGAGAAACCCCGTCTCTACTAAAAATACAAAATTAGCTGGGCATGGTGGTGTATGCCTGTAATCCCAGCTACTCAGGGGCGCTGAGGCAGGAGAATCGCTTGAACCCGGGAAGCAGAGGTTTCAGTGAGCTGAGATCGCACCATTGCACGCCAGCCTGGGCAACAACAGTGAAATTCTATCTCAAAAAAAAAAAAAAAAAAAAAAAAAAAGAACAAATAAGTTTTTCTCTCTAGCCTACAGTCTGTGTATAGATGATCCAGATGGGTAGAGCAGCTCTTTTCTTTAAGCTATTCAGAAGTTCAGGGTCCTGGAAATCATTGCCCAATTCTACCCTGTATCTTGAAGGCTGGATTGCCACACCAGTCTGTGCTCCAGCTTGGTGACATGCATGCAGAGTAATTTAAGGCCCAGACCTGGAAAGGGCAAATATTACTTTCTTCCCATGGAGATAAATCAGCAATAGGACCACACTCGGGAAATGTCCATACTGGGTGGCCCTGTCCAACTACAACCCTGTTGCATTCGATTTAGAAGAAGAGAAAGGGTTTTGGTGGGTTACCAGATGACTAGCACGGATCTCAACACTAAGGAAAGGGAAAGGATCCTTTTAGCATGGAAATGATCTTGTGATATACCAGGAGGAGCATGCAGATAGCACAAAAGGCTGTCAAGTGGCTGGTAGGCACTCCACCAGCAAGATGCACAGTGGCCCTCTCCACCTCATCTGAGTAGAATCTGATGGAACTGAATGACTGTCTACTAAAACCAAGGAACAGGGAGAGGAGCAGAATGCTGCAGACCAGTCTGCTCAGAAGAGGAAGAGAGAGGGTCTAAAGGAGATGGTTCATGGCCCAGTGACTGCAAGGGGTTGGAGATGTGATGTGGAGCTGCTGCAAGAGGCTGAAGGGAAGGGCCGTGTCTGCTGAAGAGGTCCTACGTGAGGAAAGACACGCTGAGCAGTCAAGAGATTCCATTCCTGAACATCCCTGTGACTATTCTCAGGAAGGGCGAGAAGGGCTGACTGGACCTTCAGTAAAGAACTGTTTTGAAATTATTTTGGGGCCAGACACAGTGGGTCACACCTGTAATCCCAGCACTTTGGTAGATTGAGGCGGGTGGATCACCTGAGATCAGGAGTTCAGGAACAGCCTGGGCAACATGGTGAAATCTGTCTTCACTGAAAATACAAAAATTACCCAGCTGTGGTGGCAGGCACCTGTAATCCCAGCTACTTGGGGGTATGAGGCAGAAGAATTGCTTGAACCCAGGAGGCAAGATTGCATTGAGCAGACATCATGCCACTGCACTCCAGACTGGGCGACAGAGCAAGACTCTGTCTCAAAAAAAAAAGAAAAGAAATTATTTTGGATCCTGAGTAGGTGAGGGACTCATTTATGAATGAACCATTCTTCCCCCTTCCACCATGGCACCATGGGGAGGGGCCGTGCTGCTGGGGCTGCCCTTCTCTACTCCAGCTTAGTGAGGAAGATTCTCAGCAGAAGCTCTGTGGACCCACACAAGGTTGATTTCCCTGGATGTTTTCCTCTGGTAACCTGGACTTTACTCTTATCCCCCAACTACTAGTAATTCCTGATCTAATGTCTGTCTTCATTTCCACGCATTTAAACACCATGAGAGCAGGAATCCCAACGTTCTAGGTCAGTACCGTGCACAGAGTTCTTAACACCTGCTCCACACATAGCAGGTACTTAATAACTACAAACTGAATTTCTATGAGGCCCTCTGGATTGCTGCCAAACAGGAGAATGGCTTGGATTGACACTAAGGAAGAAGCAGGTTGCATCCCTGTCAGGGCAGCTGGACACTCCAGGGTTTCAGAGCCACATCAGGGATTTAGGCAGAGCATCCCGTCTTCCAAGGCCTTGCCTGCGGCAGACTCAGCACGCCACCCAGCCAAGCACCACTGGGAGCTCAGGCGGACAGCCCGGCTGAGCACCTCAGTCACTGGGATTCCTCAGAACAGACCCACCCCGTGGACCCGTGCAGCGCCCTGGGACACGGTCACTGCCCACGCTGCCAGCTGCCACAGCCTGCACTGAAGAGGTTAGTACTGTACTGCCCTGGAGTCCCCTGCCACCCTCCCACTGCCTCCCTCTCCTCCACCACCCTCAGGCCAGGAGGAAGTCTCTCTTCATCTGCAATCTCATCTCTGAATACTGCATCTCATTTCCTTTCTGTTCCCTGAGAACTTCCCTGGGAAGGAGATGGGGCTGGAGAGGCTGCCCAGTCTCCAGCATGCCTTGAAGGGAGAGCTTCCTCACTGTCCTAAATACTTCCAGACCAAGTGTCCTTCATCCTCCCCTAAATGTCTACTTTCTTGTCCAAAAAGGAAAAGTGATCATTTCTTCTGGTTAATCCATCCTGTGTCTCCTCAGTCCGGTCATCTACAGCCGTCCTGAGTGATGTGGCAATTTGTTCATCGCCTGGCTCTCTTCACAGCCTGTGCCATCCAGGTTAGCCTCCATGACCTGTGGATACACCGCTGACACTATAGCCTTGGACTTCTTGATCTCACCAACAGAGCCTTTCACCCCTTCATTCTGGTGCCCACTGGCTCTCTGCCCAACCTCAGGGCAAGCCTCTTGAAGACAAGGGCTGCATGTAATTCATCTTTAAGTTCTGAGGACTTAGAACAATGTTCACCTTGATAGTGTTCACCAGGTTCTTGATAAATGTTTGAGTGGATGAATAGATAAACATGTGAAAATGAGTGCCTAGTCCACGTTTGAGCTGCTGAAGTAATATACTAGCTTAATAATTCAGACAGACTAATTAATCAAGTCACAAAGCTCTTAACAATAGTTTGCCTTAAGTATCTGTGCAAGTTCCTTAGGTGGAGAATATTAGTATTATTAATAATTTCAGAGATGGTAATTTGATTAAATGAAAGATTGCTGTGCTTGATTCGTGGCTGAGAATATTTGGTCTTTGTGGGGAATTGTTACAAGAAAATACCTAATGATGTGGGGATGTGAAAGTAGGGATTTATCTGAAATGAAATAAGAAGCAATCACTGAAAATTTAGTCTTTAGAAAAGAGCTGAGAGTCATCTGCCACAGCTAGACATTGTTTGAAGATATATTTCTGCAGCTCACAAATGATTGCACCAAGAATCAAGACCTCTGGGTTCCTTTCTGTGACCTGGGATCTAAAATTGGTAATCAGGTCAAATAAATATATTAAAATCAAACAAACAAAAAACATCATCACTACCCTCTTCTTCAAATATAGGACAAAGGGGTCATTTTCCTTCTGCTAAAGTTTAAGCAGATGAAGGCCATCGGGGTGAGCCTGTAGTCCAACAAAGCAGTGTTTTTCAATTTAATGCGTTGAGGGTGGGCACTCTGGAGGAGCCAGAAAATTGCTGCTTGGTAAGAAGGAGAAGATTTGCTTGTTTTTCCCCACTTTTATTTTCAATTCAGGGATATATGTGCAAGTTTGTTACACGGGTACACTGCATGATGCTGAGGTTTGGGGTACAAATGATGCAGTCACTCAGGTACTGACACCGTTCCCAATAGTTAGTTTTTTCAAGGCTTGCCCCGCTCTTCCCTTCCAGTAGTCCCCAGTTTCTATTGTTACCATCTTTATGTCCATGTATACCCGATGTTTAGCTCCCACTTATAAGTAAGAACATGTGACATTTCGTTTCTGTTCCTGCATTAAATTGCTTAGTATTATGGTCACCAACTGCATCCCTGTTGCTGCAAGGGACATGATTTCATTCTTTTTATGACTGCATAGTGTTCCACGGGGCATATGTACCACAGTTTTTTAATCCAGTCCACCATTAATGGACATGCAGGTTTATTTCATGTTTTTATTATTGTGAATAGCACAGCAATGAACATGTGAGTGCATGTGTCTTTTTGGTAGAATAATTTGTTTCCTTTAGGATGTATACCCAGTAATGAGATTGCTGGGGTGAATGATAGCTGTTCTTAGTTATTGGAGAACTCTCCAACCTGCTTTCCACAGTGGCTGTGCTGAGGTACATTCTCACCGACAATGTGTAAGTATTCCCTTTCTCCACAACTTCACCAGCATCTGTTGGGTTTTTGACTTTTTTAAAAATAATAGCCATTCGGACTGGTGTGAGATGGTGTCTCATTGTGGTTTTGATTTGCATTTTTCTGATTCAGGATGTTGAGCATTTTCTCATATGTTTGTTGGCCACTTGTACGTCTTCTTTTGAGAAGTATCTGTTTATGTCTTTTGCCCATTTTTTAATGGAGTTATTTGTTTTTTTGTTTAAGTTCCTTATAGATTTTGGATATTAGACCTTCATTGGATGCATAGTTTGTGAATATTTTCTCCCATTTTGTGGGTTGTCTGCTTATTCCCCGTAGTTTCTTTTGCTGTGCAGATGCTCTTTATTTTAATTAGGTTGAGAAGGAGGAGATTTGTACAGTCTGAGCTTTCACTGTACACTCTGATTGAGGGTCTGAGGAAGCGGGATCAGTCCTGTGCCAGCTGTTGTTTCTTGTCACTCAAGAGAGAGTTGTTATGCCATTTTCCAGCTGGAGCATGACCTTGGGAGAAATGGCATTATCTGTGATCGTTGCAGCTGGCTTTATCCGAGTCTATTCTCCCAGCTGGATTAACAGCTGAGCTGCTTTCACTTTTTTCAGTTCAGACTTCTTTTTACTCTTTAAGTCCTACATAGTTTTAACTAGTTAATTGGATTTAGTCAAATATTAAATATTCTCTTTTAAATCATGTTAAAGCTAAAGGTCCACATCTTCCTCTACCACTGATCATGAACCACATACAGGATCAAAGGCCCTGCATATCCTAATTAGGCCATATGCAGAATAACTGTAGGGTGGTTCATTAAAACAATTGGAACTAATAAAAATCAGACTAAAATCAGAGATGACTTATTCCTAGCAAAAGTGGAACATCTACCTGCAGCAGCATGACCAGCTTCTCATGACTGATGATCTCTAATAAGGCCCTAAAGCATTCACTAAGAGAAACTACTTACACACTCTTTATCTCTCATTTCTTAAAAAAGAAACTAGAAAATCAGTTTAAAGTTCGGCATATTAGAAGCCCAGCTAATACAGCTGATAAAAAAAAAACAACTCTAGGCCAGAAGTGGTGGCTCATGCCTGTAATCCCATCACTTTGGTAGGCTGAGGTGGGAGGATCATCTAAGATCAGGAGTTCGAAACCAGCCTGGACAACATGGTGAAACCGCATCTCTACTAAAAATACAAAAATTAGCCCAGCATGGTGGCAGGCTTCTGTAATCCCAGCTACTCAGGAGGCTGAGTCAGGAGAATCACTTGAACCCAGGAGGCAGAAGTTGCAGTGAGCCGAGATCTTGCCATTGCACTCCAGCCTGGGGGACAAGAGTGAGACTTAGTCTCAAAAAGAAAAAGCAAAAGAAAAAGAAAAACCTCTACTCCAGTGGTTCTCCAATGTTAACCTGCTTCTGAAACACCTACAGAGGTCGCTAAAACCCAGAGTAGAGTGCTGCATTCCATCTGCAGATTCTGATTCATAGGTCTGGAGTGGGGCTCAAGAATCTGCATTATGATCAAGTTCCCAGGTGATGCTGATGATGCTTGTGCAAGCACCCCGCTCTGAGAATCACTTATCTAACACAGATCCTCCTCAGTACTTCTACTTTCCACACTTTTGCACTTCATTTTTCCTGCTCGAAATGCCCTTCCTGCTGTCCACCTAACTGACTGCTTAATTTAAATCATGTATGACACATCCTTCATTGGCCATTTTATTAGTTATTTATTGCTGCAAACAAAAGGCCCCAGGGAAGGACCTCCATAATGGTAGTGTGATGTATGCATTTATCTGGTCAAAATTAGCAAACACAAACATTTAAAATCTCTGGAGATTGATCAAAAGGTGTATAATAAATTGAAAAGGATTAATTCCATAAAATCCGTGGAAACTCAGTAAGAACTGTGGAAGCTGATGGTATTCAAACTAGGGACTACATCCATCTCCCTACAGCCCTGTCTTGTGGGAGAAGTGTTCCAGTGGACCCAGAAACCAAGCGGCAGTTCACATATCCCTAGTTCTCTGGGTAGGAAGAGCTATTCGAGGAGGTTTTAGTAGACAGCCAACTTTGGCAGATCGCATTTTTAAAAAATCATGCTGCAGAAGGCCTATCCCAAGTGGGTGGTGGTGGCTGGGTGGCAACAATTTCTTTACCCTCAATTCCCATTATGTAGAGAGGATCCTGGAAGGGCAGCTGTTGAAAAGAGTAACCTCATTTCCAACTGAGCTCTCTAATGTGGCAGAGCTGCTCTACTGTGAGCAGACTTGGAACAACCAGTGGATTCCAGCACATGTCATTCTCCAGGACTCTACAGCAGAAGATCTAGACTGAGGAATGGCAACAGCATGGGCACCAGTCTTCAGCATTCTCTCCTCACCCCTTGACATGCATCTCCTCCTCCATAGGGAGGACCAAGATGGGACAGGCAGAGTTCTCCATCTAGCTCCTACTTTGTAACATACATAGCACAGAGGGAAGTCAGAGAAAGCCTCAAAGACAGGCAACATCTTGCCTTTTCTAAAGGGACTTACTTCAATTGGATCATACTGCGAAGCAATTTAGGTTCCAGGATGTTGTCAAAAACAACAATCGTACAGTCAGTTTAATGAGATCCACCAGAAACTTAATAAGAAGATCAGGAAAGAAGACAGTAGGACATACTACATTTGAAACCACAGTAGTCCACCACAGACGATAAAAGACTATATTCCATGCCCAAGGCTGCATCACCTAAGGAATTACATCAGACTCTATAGATTGTGGAAAAACTGGACTTCACTGACTAGTTCAGCCAAGTTGCTAAACAAATAAGGAAGAACAGTTTGGGTTGGGGAAGAGATCAATATCCAGAGTTGCTACAATGTAACATCTGAACTGTCCAGTTTTCAACAAAAGTTATAAGAAATGCAAAACCAAAACAAAACAAAACAGAAAACTGTGACACATACACAGAGGGAAAGAAAGCAGTCAATAAAAACCGTATTTGAGAAGGCCCAGATGCTGGATCTGGCAGATAAAGAACTTCAAAACAACAATTATAAATATGTTCAAAGATATAAAGGAAAGTATGCTTAAAGATTAAAGGAAGGTATGATGCCAATGTCTCACTAAATAGAAAATATCAATAAGCAGATAGAAATTATTTCTTGAAATCCAACTAGAAATTCTGGAGTTCAAAAGTACAATAAAGGAAACAAAAAACTCATCAGAGGGGGCTCAACAACAGATTTACGCTAACAGAAGAAAGAATCAGTGCACTTTAAGATTGATAGATATAAATTATGTGATTTGGTGAATAAAGACAATAAAATAATGACAAAAAATAAAAAGACTAAAAGAAACATCAGACACTATTAAACACATCAGCATACGTGAAACGGAAGCACTAATTTGCAACTGCAAAAATATGGAACCAGCCTAATGGTGGATAATGAAAATGTGGTATATATACATATCATGGAATACTACTCAGCCATAAAAAGAAACAAAATAATAGCATTCACAGCAACCCGAATGGAGATGGAGATCA
The DNA here is from genome assembly GCA_963574635.1 of Cheracebus regulus. NCBI lineage: Eukaryota > Metazoa > Chordata > Mammalia > Primates > Pitheciidae > Cheracebus > Cheracebus regulus. Next base: position 13,973 of record CAUYQU010023394.1, on the reverse strand, counting down.
TTATTCTAAGAGAAGTAACTCAGAAATGAAAAACTAAATATTATACGTTTTTGCTTGAAAGTGAGAGCTAAGTTTATGAGGACACAAAGGCATAAGAATGACATAATGTCGGTCAGTCTAGGTGAAAGAGAAATTTAAAAAAGAAGAAGAAAAAAGGAAAAAAGAATTATATAATGGACTTTGCAGGACTTAAGGGGAAGGATGGGAGTGAGGTCAGGAATAAAAAACTACGTATTAGGTATAGTGTACACTGTTCAGATGACAGGTGTACCAATATCTTAGAAATCACCACTAAAGAAATTGTCCATGTAACTAAAATGATGATGATGATGATGATGATGATGATGATGATGATGATGATGTCAGTAAGCAATTCTATGTCTAGGAAAACTATTTTCCAAACATAGATATAGACAGAGCACAGAGGATTTTTAAGGCAGTGAAACTATTCTGTATGATATTACCACTGTGAATACATGTCATTATACATTTATCAAAGCCCATAGATTGTGCAACACCAAAAGTGAACTGTAATGCAAACTATGGACTTTGGGTGATAATGATGTGTCAGTGTAAGTTTGCCAGTTGTAACAAATGTACCACTCTGGTGCAGAATGTCAATAGTGAGGGAAGTTGTGCATTTGGGGACATAGGGGTATATGAGAACTATCTCTAATTTCCATTCGATTTTGCTGTGAATCTAAAACTTCTCTAGAAAATAATGTTTATTAATTTCTTTAAATGGAGGTAAAATAAAGACATTCTAAAATAAACAAACATTGAGAGAATTCCTTCTGATTAGGCTCATCTTACCAGCTACATTGGTATGGTTTTTATCTGTGTCGCTGCCCAGATGCAAATTGTAATCCCAAATGTTGGAGGTAGGGCCCGGTAGGAGGTAATTGGATCGTGGGGGCGGTTTCTCATGAAGGTTTTAGCACCATCTCCTTGGTGCTCTTCCAGTGACAGTGAGTGAGTTCTTACGAGATCTGATTGTTTTAAAAGTGTGCAGCACCTTCCACCTTCTCTTGCTCCTGCTCCTGCTATGTAAGACGTGTCTGTGCCCCTCTTCGCCTTTTGCCATGATTGTAAATTTCCTGGGGTCTTCTGAGAAGTCGAGCAGATATCTGCCCAGTATCATGCTTCCTGTACAGCTTGTGGAACATGAACCAATTAAATCTCTTTGAAACTACCCAGTGGCTGGGCGCAGTGGCTCATGCCTGTAATTCCAGCACTTTGGGAGGCCGAGATGGGCAGATCACGAGGTCAAAAGATCAAGACCATCCTGGCCAACATGATGAAACCCTGTTTCTACTAAAATACAAAACTTAGCTGGGCATGGTGGTGCACTCCTGTGGTCCCAGCTACTCAGGAAGACTGAGGCAGCAGAATTGCTTGAACCCGGGAGGCGGAGGTTACAGTGAGCCGAGATCGTGCCACTGAGCTCCAGCCTGGTGCCTGGTGACAGAACAAGACTCTGTCGCAAATAAATAAATAAATATTACCCATTCTCAGTATTTCTTTATAGCAATGCAAGAACATGCTAATACATAACATTGCAGTACATTCTTCAGGCTGAAAGCAAGGGAAACACTGAAATTCAAACTCACACTAAAAAACACAGTACTGTTAAAGGTGAGTATGCAGGTAATTACAAAATAGAGTACGTTAGAATAGTTCTTCTCCTTTATTTTTAAAACTTATTTAAAAACAATTGCATCAAATAATATTTTATAATTGTATCAACAAGCCTATAACAAGTAGAAACATAATATATTTAACAATAATAGCACAAAGGAGACAAATGAGAACAAAGCTCTATTATTGCAAGGAAATGACACTAGATGCTAACTTAAACCCAAAGGAAGAAATTAAGAGAATAAGAAATGGTAAATAAGAAGTTTGATGTAATGAGCTCTATATACACATTCTCACTTTCCTTTCTATTCCTTTCTACTTAGTTTCTTAAAAGGTATTAAATTGCATAGCAAAATAATTATAAAAATGTATGGCTGAGTCTATAACATACATAGATTCAATATGTTTTAAAACAATAGCACAAAAAGGAGAAAGAAGAAATAGAAATATATAGAAGCAAATTTTCTATCACTGAACTAATTATCAGAAATCTTAGGTAGATCTCTTAAGATATATATTGTAAACACTCACCTAGAGTGATCACAAAGAAAACAACTAAAATCACTAAAGGAATTAGAATGGTTACTATAAAATATTCTCTTGATTGGACATGGTGGCTCACACCTGTAATCCTAACACTTTGGGAGGTCGAGGCTAGTGGATCATTTGAGGCCAGGAGTTTGGGACCAGCCTGCCCAAGATGGCAAAATCACATCTCTACCAAAATTACAAAAGTTAGCTGGGCATGGTGGTGTATGCCTTTAATCCCAACTACTCAGGAGGCTGAGACAGGAGAATCATTTGAACCCAGGAGGCAAATGTTGCAGTGAGCCAAAAGCCAAGATCATGCCACTGCATTCCACCCTACCCTGGGCAACAGAGCAAGACTATGTCTCAAAAAAAATTATGTGTGTGTGTGTGTGTGTGTGTGTGTGTGTGTGTGTACACACACACACACACACACATATTTTCTTAATTCAAAAGAAAGCAATAAAGGAAAAACTAAAAAACTAAAAAGACATGAGACATATAGAAACAAAAAGCAAAGTGGTAGCAGTAAATCCAACCATATTAATAATGATATTCAATTCAAATAGATTAAACAAGTTCATCAAACACAGAGATTGATCAATAGTATTTTTAAATATTCAACTATATGCTAGCTACAGGAGACACACGTTAGATTCAGAGATACAAATAGTTTAAAAGTAAGTGGTTGGAAAAGGGTATAGTATGCAAACAGCCACTATAAGAGAGCTGGGATGATTACACTAATTATCAGACTAAATAGACTTTAAGAAAAAAATTGTTACTAGAGAAAAAGTGGCGGTTTTATAATGAAAAATGTAATCCATCAGGAAGATGTAGCAAATGTAAAGATATAGTCACCTAACAACAGAGCTCCAAAATACATGAAGCAAAAATTGACAAAATTGAAGGGATAAATAGAAATTTCAACAGCAATAGAAATTCTAATATTCCACTTTCAATAATGAATAAAACAACCAGGGAGAATATCAACAAGGGTATAGAAGACTTAAGTGACACTATAAACAAATAGACATAAAAGAGATCCATAGACATTCCAACCTCTAACAGTAAAATATACATTCTTCATAAGCACACATGGAATAATCTCCAGGGTAGACTATATTTTAGTTCACAAAACAAGTCTCAGTAACTTTAAAGGAATTTCTATTATACAAGGTATGTTTTCTGACCATGATGGAATTAAACTAGAAATTCATAATAGAAGGAAATTTTAGAAATTCACAAGTATGTAAAAATTAAACAGGATACTCCTAAGTAACTGATGATTCAAAGAAGAAATCTGAATAGACACATAATGAATAGAGAGATTGGATTAATAAATTTAAAACTTCCTACAAAGAAAAGCACAGGTCTAGATGGTTTCACCAGAGAATTCTATCAAACATTTAAATAAGAATTAAAGTCATTCACAGACTCTTCCAAAGAATATAAGAAGAGAGAACACCTCCCAACTCATTCTATGACACCAATATTACCCTGATACCCAAACCAGACAAAGATATCACAAGAAAGGAAAACTACAGATGAATATTCCTTATAATTACAGATTTTTTTAAAATCTGTGTAAGATGCTAGAAAACCAAATCCAGGACTATCTGAACAGGATTATACACCATGGTCAATGAGTTTTATCCCTGGAATTCAAGGTTGGTTTACCATCACAAAATCAATCAATATCAGACATCATACTAATAAAAGACAAAGGTCACATAATCAACTTCATCAATTCAGGTAAAAAGCATTTGACAAAATCCAATATCCTTCTGTGATTAAAAACAATCAGCAACATAAGCAATTTTTAATTTCCTCAACAAAAGACATCTACAAAAATCTCACAGCTGTGTAATGGGAAAATAATGAATTACTTCTCCTTAAAGTGAGGAACAACACAATAATATCTATTTTCAACATTTCTATACAACATTGAACTGGAGGATCTAGCCAGGGCAAGTAAGCAAGAAAAAGAAATTTTTAAAAAATCCAGATTTCTCATTCTAGAACAAGACAGCACAGAATCACACTTTCTCACCTCTAAATACTACTAGATGCCCCAGAAATTATCTAACAGGGAATGCTAAAAAGACTCTGAATGCTGGAAAGAACAAGGTAGACTGGCTAGGAATGATACGACTTGAGAAGTGACAACATTGAGAAGTCCCTAGGTTTTATTTTTATTTCTCATTTACTTCTGGATTGGGCACTGGAGAAACCTACCCAGCACTGTGCATAGGCATAAACACAAATTCTGAGAAAAGCCTTAACTCTGCCCAAAGGATCAGGAAATAAGAAGTCTAACAAAGACCTCGTAAGAAGCCTCCATCCTCACTCTACAGCCAGGGCACTGGTAGGTTGAAAAAGCCATCAACAGCAGTAGCAAAGTCCTGGGCCATGTAGCCACATATACACCACCAGAGCACTGGTGGGCAGCTCAATCCATCAAAAAGATACTGCAATCCTAAACGTGAGTACATCAAACAACAGAGCTTCAAAATATAAAAGTAAAAACAGACAAATCCAGGGTAATGGTTGGGAAATTTAACACCCACCCAGAAATGGATAGAATTACTTGACAGAAAATCAGTAAGAATATAGGGAAACTGAAAAATATCATCAATCAATAGAATATAATTGATATTTATAGAACACGCATTTAACAGTAGCAGGATGTGAAACATATTTCTCAAATATTCATGAAGTACTCACCAAGATCGACCACATTTTGAGTCATAAAACAAACCTGAACAAATTTAAAAGATAGGAAATCATATGGAATAAATTCTCTGACCATAATGGAATCAAACTAGAAATAAATAATAGAAAAACATACCCCAAAATTTTCAAACACTTGAAAATTAAGCAACATACCTCTTAATAAACCAAAGACCAAAGGCAAAATTTCAAAGGAAGTAAAAAAGTACATAGAGGCCAGCCATGTTAGCTCACTCCTGTAATTCCAGCATCTTTGGAGGTCGAGGCAGGAGAATTGCTTGAACCCAGGAGTTCAAGACCAGCCTAGGCAACAAAGTGAAAACTTTTCTCTAAAAAAATCAAAAGATTAGCCTAATGTAGTGGTGGTCCCAGCTACACGTGAGGCAGAGGCAAAAGGATCACTTGAGCTCAGGAACAGAAGGCTGTAGAGAGCCAAGTCTGCACCACTGCACTCCAGCCCGGGTGGCAGAGCAAGACCTGTCTCAAAAAATAAACATGTAAATAACAATTTAAAAAGTACAGATGAGTGAAAATGAAAACACAAGATATCAAAATTTCTGAGATGCATGTAAAGCATCGCTAAGAGAAAAATTTAGCACACCAAGTGCTCAGATTAGAAAAAGATCTCAAATTAATAATTTAAGTTTTTATTTCAAAAAACTAGGCAAAGAAAGGAAAAATAAGCCCAAATCAAGCAGAAGGAAGGGAATAATAAAGATTAGGGCAGAAATCCATGGAATTGAAAACAGAAAAACATAGAAAATTAGTGAAACAAAAAGGTGGCTGTCCTAAAAAGAATCATTAAGATTGACAAACTTCTAGCAATCTTAAAAAAAACCTCTAGCCTGAGAACTGAAATTTTAAAAAAAATTCCCTAAGGGATTCTAATGTGCATCCAAAGTTGAAACTCACTGATAAGATCTTTAGGCCTGTTGACTTGCTCCCTGGCCTGATGAGAGCAGAAATTTGGATACATAAAAAACATTGTATATATCCAACAGTTTCACTATTAAGAAAATACTGAGCCTTCCTCGTAGACATGATACCAATTGAATTCTATGTAGTATGGTACACAGTTTATCCTCTCTGACCTGCATTTTTCTCACTATAAAATGGGGATGATGATACTTATCTTGAAGGACTATTGCGAAGATTAAGTGGTATGTACAAAATGTCTAGCCCAGTGCCTGACAGATAAATGTTTTTGGCTTCTTAGTAGTGGAAACCCCAAAACAATGGACAATTGTTGTCTCACAGAAGAGTAGTCCTGAAGGTTAACCTCAAAGATGCAGGATCTTCCCAGCTTTGGGCTCCTCCATCCTCAGCAGGTCAAGACTTAACTCTTGGTTTTGCAAGATGGCATCAAAAGCAGCCAGGACAATATTGGCCTAAAGAACAAGTCTTTTCTCCCTTGTGCTGCCTGCAACAAAATCCTACCCTAAACTACCCATCTGTCTGTCTCATTGCCTAGAATGGAATCTACCTCATTTTTAAACCAGTCCCTAGGAAGGGGAATGATGTCACCATAAAGAGCTTGGAAGAGAAGGAGAGTTTCTAAAAAAAAAAAAAAAATGTGATAGTCTCAGAGATTGGGAGTGAATTGTTTGGGGCATGGGGCCTGGCCATAGGTGAATTTTAAAGCTCCAAGGAGATTTTAATATATGTCCATGGCCAAGAACCACTGTTTTTCAGGTCTGTTAATACCATCATGGCTCAGTTGGTGAAAGAATGCAGTGAACGGCATGCACTAGCTGCCACAGTGGTTTCATGTCAGAGCCTCTCATCCTGGAAGAGTGGAGATTGACTTAAACATTTGCTACTCAAAGTGAGGTTCATGGACCAGCAACATCAGCATCACCACAGAGCTTGTTAGAAATGCTGAATCTTGGCCAGGCACAGTGGCTCACACCAATGATCCCAGTACTTTAGGAAGCTGAGGAGGCAGATCACTTGAGCCCAAGAGTTTAAGACCAGCCTGGGAAACATAGTGAGACCGCATCTTTACAAAAAAAAATTAAAAAATTAGTCAAGTGTGGTGGCATGCACACAGTCTCGGCCACTTGGGAGGCTGAGGTGGAAGGATCTCTTGGGCTTGGGGGTTCAAGGCTACAGTGAGCTATGATTGCACCAGTACACAGCAGCCTGGGTGACAGAGTGAGAACCTGTCTCAAAACAACAACAACAGACATCCCAATTCTCAATTCCCAACCCAGATCTACTGAAATCAGAGTCTGAATTTTAACAAAATCCCCAAATGATTCTCATAGCCATTTAAAGATGAGAAGCACTGGTATAAAAGACACTTCTGCAGAATTTTGATGTTGCATCTCACTTGTCTGAACCTTACAATTACATCACAAATCATTTCTACATCTTACCTCCCATAACTCCCTGGGTTAATCTAACCAAGTCTCCTAATGCCTCACTGCCTGGGGACAGACAGTCTGACTTCTCTTAGACTATCTGCCTCTATCTCATTTTGAGAGGTAGACATAACCAATCCTTCTGGGCATCCAACATGAGACTACCAAGGGGTGAATGTCATGTGGTTATTGTCTCAATAATCATGTGACACTATCTACCACAGGTCAAAATACCTATTACGTGCTTTGAAGAGTCAGAACTGAATAACACATTGTATTTGTCAGGGTTCTCTAGAGGGACAGAACTAAGAGGAGACATGTATACATGAAGGGGAGTTTATTAAGGAATATTGACTCACACAATCACAAGGTGAAGTCCCACAATAGGCCATCTGCAAGCTGTGGACCGAGGAAGCCAGTCTGAGATCCAAAACCTCAAGAATGGGGAAGCCAACAGTGCAGCCTTCAGTCTGTGGCCAAAGGCATGAGAGCCGCTGACGAATCACATGTAAGTCCAAGAGTCCAAAAGCTGAAGAACTTGGAGTTGGATGTTTGAGGCAGGAAGCATCCAGCACGGGAGAAAGATGCAGGCTGGATGACTCAGCAAGTCTAGTCCTTCCAACTTACTCGTGCTGGCAGCTGATTGGATGGTGCCCACCCAGACTCAGGGTGGGTCTGTCTCTCCTAGTCCACTGACTCAAATGTTAATCTCCTTTGGCAACACCCCCACAAACACACCAGGAAAAATACTTTGCATCCTTCAATCCAATGAAGTTGACACACATGGCTCTTCTCTCTAAGCTTAAAGAGTAGAAGACATAGATACAAAAACATAGAAACAACAACATATTTATAGCACTTTAAGCCTGCAAGGTGCCTTTGTCCTTTCAAAACCAGACTCAGAGAAGGTCTCTGGTTACTCAGCACCATGCAGCTGGGTGGGTGGTAGAGTTAGACTTTAGAATCTGAACTTTTTACTTCAAAACAAGATTGTCAGATAAAATATAAAGTACTTTTGTGTGTGTGTGTGTGAGATGGAATTTCACTCTTGTCACCCAGGCTGGCGTGCAATGGAGCAATCTCAGCTCACTGCAACCTCCACCTCCCGGGTTCAAGTAATTCTGCCTCCCAAGTAGCTGGAATTACTTGGGAGGTATGCGCCACCATGCCTGGCTAATTTTTTTTTGTATTTTTAGTAGAGATGGGGTTTCACCATGTTGGCCAGGCTTGTCTGGAACTCCTGGCCTCAAGAATCCACCATATATCTCAATTGTTGCATAGGAAAGAGACTAGAAAAGGCTACAAGGATAAGCTCAAGATGAATTTTCTTCAAAGTAATTAAGTTATTATTAGCCCAACTGAAACTCCTTGGAAAACTTTATGTTCATTCACCCAGTCTCAGTTTTTCCTAGAAAAGCTGGAGCACTAGCACCTAATTGGCACTCTGGGTCTCAGGCTCTGGGAAGGCACATCTCATAGGCCTAGATTGTTCCCTTTCCATGTGTCTTGCAGGTCAGTCAATATCCACATCCAGAAAAAAAGTAAATTCCTTCATGATTAACACTTTTTTTTTAGACGGAGTTTTGTTCTTGTCGCCCAGGCTGGAGTGCAGTGGCACTATCTTGGCTCACTGCAACCTCCATTTCCTGGGTTCAAGCAATTTTCCTGCCTCAGCCTCCCCAGTAGCTGGGATTACAGTCATGTGCCTCCACGCCCAGGGAATTTTGTATTTTTGGTAGAGATGGTGTTTCACCATATTGGCCAGGCTGGTCTCAAACGCCTGACCTCAAGTGATCTGCCCGCCTCAGCTTCCCAAAGTGCTGGGATTACAGGCGTGAGCCACTGCTACTGGCCAGCACATTAAAATGACTTTTTATGTCTAACTTTGTTTTAGATTTACTAATTTAATCATTCATTTAACATATTTATTGAGACCTACTCTTAGCCAAGCCCTATGCATTGTGCTTGAGGAACAAACAGAAAGTCCAGGACTGGCCCCAAATGAATTCCCATTTCAGGGTGGGAGACAGATGCACATGATATTGTGATGATGCAGAGACAGCAATGTGGACTATGGTGGACAGAAGCATGGTCTCCGCTTGGATGGAACTTCTGGAAGATTAGACAAGCTAAGCCAGTTGACAAGGAACTGGCCAAACAAAGGTGGGGAAGTGCAGGAGTTGAGGAAGGTGTCCTGATAGAGCACAGCATGGAAGTAGAAAACAGGACAGGGCGAGCACAGAATCAGAAAGCCTGGGTTTGGCTTTAGCATGTCATTTACCAGCTCCAACGTGCACATGGATTTTTAAGGAAAGGCTGGGAGTAGAGAGTTGGGCTGCAGCATGACACTGTCTTCTGCTGACCCTATTTCTATTCTGGGTCATAATTTTACTGTCCATAAATAATCAGGGTTCCAGATAATCTTGCAGATTTCTTAGTTCTCATGATGGATTTTGCTTCACTCCTCTGTTCCTTTACTCATACAGCCTCAGTACTCAATTCAGGCTGTCTCTCTGGTTGAAGCTGGGGAAGAAGATTCTGTTTCTGCAGTTTTGAACAATACTGTCCTTCTTTAGGGCTACGTTCTTTTTTGTTTTTTTGAAACAGTCCCTCTCTGTTACCAGGCTGGAGTGCAGTGATGTGATCTCGGCTCACTGCAACTTCTGCCTCCCGGGTTCAAGTGATTCTCCTGCCTCAGCCTCCTGAGTTGATGGGACTACAGGTGTTCACCACCATGCTCAGCTAATTTTTGTATTTTTAGTAGAGATGGGGTTTCACCATATTGGCCATGAGCATCTCAATCTCTTGACCTCGTTATCCACCCGCCTTGGCCTCCCAAAGTGCTGGGATTACAGGCATGAGTCACCGTGGCTGGCTGGGGCCATGTTCTTGAGTAGAATCAAGGTAACTCCTTTACTAAAACAAGCCCTGCCTGCCTAAAAAAAATGCTTCTACAATTTCAGGAAATGCAATGCAGTGAAATTTAACTGCTGTGATAGTCAGGACAGTTAAGATACTCTGTCATTTTTCAGGTGCTAAAAGGTAACCAATGCTCTTAAGAAGAAACTAGACCTTTCAACAAAAGGTCAAGTTGCTTCTATAAAATTACGTCAGTTTTTGTGTGTGAGACTAATAGCTATCATTCTGAGAAACTATTTGATACAACATATATCTGAGTTTATATGCTGTGAAAACAGAAACAAAACCACATAATTAAGCAGGGCCTCAAAATTCTGTGGTCTACAATAAAAAATGGTGTCAGAGGTCCTGTCTGATCAATGTAAATTAAATTAATATATTTCTGGGCCCCTGGCCCCTTGAGGGCCTACAAGAAAGGTAGGATAGTAGAGTTGCAAACCTCATGCTTTAGCCTCAGAAATTGTGGATTGGAACACAGCTCTCCACAGCCATGGCATGGCTTCGGGGGTGGCATTTGACCGTCTGTGCCTCAGTTTCTTCATAGGCCAAGGAGAGAGATAAGATCACCTATTTTGTAGAATAACGGCCAAAGTTAGAGATATTTGCAAAACACATAGAATAACTCTTGGCAGATATTAATCTCTAAATAAGGAACAGCTCATTCCTAAATTAGGATTGCATCCTAAGTATCCAGTGAATGTAATTGTTTTTGAGTAGACTTTTGAAATTGCTATACCTCCCACTGAACTCCCATGGCCTTAGGATAAGACATGAACTCTGAACTTTTCTTTTATCCTTAGTTGCATCTAATTCTTTATGGTATCTTCAACAATTGACAGGCTGCTTTATATTAATTCCTAGGAAATATTCACCCAGGTTCTCTGTACATTAAGATAAACATGAATCTTCAAATCTCATTTATGTTAGAGAACAGAAAAATCTCACTAAGCCTGTGGGATGGAATTGAAAATGAAAACAAATGAATTTGACCAGTCATTTAGCAACCTGCAGAAGACATCTCCCTAAGGGCAATGCTGAGCAGAACTTTCAAAGTTATGGCGTGTTCTCTTGTGTTGAGGAGTTCTTCTATGGAGAAGAGATGAAGGAGCTGAACAAGTACTCCTTTAACTTGATTTTCTAATTTTAGTTTGTGTATCCCAAGGGCAGTTCAGGCAGAGTTCTTCATATAAATCTTTTAGCTGGAAGAATACCTCTAGGGCGAATTTCTCCTGGAGATAGACAGTATTTCAGCTTCATTCTTTGATTTGCTGGGAGGAAAAATTCCCTTGGATTAAACATATGCACCCCTGCAAATATAAATGCCCCTGGAAGGTTATCATACACATATAAGACAGTAAAAGGAATTTATCTTGGGGTAGGTACAGACATGAGAACATGAAGGACCAGGGAGAAAGGTCACTGTGAAGATATTAAAGGGGAACTCCAAAAGACCAGAGTTAGAGGAAGTAACGTTTTACTCCACTACAAATATTTGTGTGTCTTGGGGAAATATTATGAAGCTGCAATTCCTACCACTTCTAATCATCAAGAAGAGCCTGAGTTAAACAGCTTTGAGGAGCATTCTGCCTTGCAAAATTTGTTCTTTGGGATTTGGGGATACAGAATAGAAAGGAAATGGAAATGAGAAGGCAAGAGGCCCAAAGTTTCGGTAGGCTGGGGTGTTTTTCATGCTATTTTGAAAAGATAGCTGTGGGTGCAGCTACAAAAAGTATGGCAATTGATGGAACAGAAACCCTTTTTACAATAAGTCTTCATGTTTGGGCCTGGTGCTCATGCCTGTAATCCCAGCACTTTGAGAGGGTGGGACAAACAGATTGCTTGAGGTCAGGAGTTCGAGACCAGCCTGGTCAACATGGCGAAACCCTGTCTCTACTAAAAATACAAAAATTAGCTGAGCGTGGTGACGCAAGGCTGTAATCCCAGCCACCCATGAGGCTGAGGCAGGAGAATCACTTCAACCTGGGAAGCGGAGGCTGCTGTGAGCCAAGTTCAAGCTACTTTACTCCAGCCTGGGTGACAGAGCGAGACTGTCTCAAAAAATAAAAATTACATTAAAAAATAAATAAATACGTCTTCCTGTGGTCTGGGAGTTCTGTGTCTAGTGTATGAGAAATACAAGAAGGAGTAAAGTTATTTTTTATTTCCTTTTGGTGGAAGGACTGTGTTTCTGGAATTTTGACATTTTTCTAAGACTGTGCTACTTGGGCAGTGGCTGTATACGCATGCTAATGATACTGTGTATCTCACGTTCAAGTGACTTTACATCTGTGGAGGTAGCTGTGGCAAAGAAGAAAGAAGGCAGGACCTGGGACAGGAGGCTGGTCTTGAGCCTGTCACTTGAGCTGTACGAGGGAGGAAAGGGCAACGCAGTCATAGGAAACAGCCTCCTCTGCTTGTTTGGTCACTTCTCGAGCTGCAGGAACAGCAGCAATCTTCTCTCTTCAACTGGCTGTTGGCTGAGAGATCAGCATCAGCTAATCAGTTGCCTTGTAACCCAAAAGCAAGAGGTGTTGGGCTTTTGACACAACATGGTAATTTGCATCATTGCACTCCAGCCTGGGCAACAGAGTGAGACTCAGTCTCAAAAAAGAAAGAATAAAAAAAAGAAAAGAAAAGAAAGAGAGAAAGAGGAAGGAAGGAAGGAAAGAAGAAAGAAAGAAAAAGGAAGGAAGGAAGGAAGGAAGGAAGGAAGGAAGGAAATAAGGTGGGCCAGAAACAGTGGCTCACGCCTGTAATCCCAACACTTTGGGAAACTGAGGCGTGTGGATCACAAGGTCAAGAGATCGAGACCTGGCCAACATGGTGAAACCCTGTCTCTACTAAAAATACAAAAATTAGCTGGGTATGGTGGTGCATGCCTATAGTCTTAGCTACTTGGGAAGCTGAGGCGGGAGAATCACTTGAACCCAGCAGGCAGAGGTTGCAGTGAGCCGAGATTGCACCATTGCACTCTAGCCTGGCACAAAGTAATACTCTGTCTCAAAATAAAAAAAAGAGAGAGAGAGAGAAATTACTTGATGAAAATGCCACTTTACTTCTGTGATCTTCTTCTTATAACTCCAGTCTAATCATGAGAAAAACATCCAACAAATCCAAACTGATGACATTCTACAAAATACCTGAACACTGTCAAGATCATCAAGGTGGTCTGAGAAACTTCCACAGCCAAGAGGAGCCTAAGATGATGTGACGACTAAATATAACACAGCATCCTGGATGGCATTCTAGAACAGAAAACGGACGCTAGATAAGAGACTAATTTGGCCTTAGGGTTTTGAAGTATGGACTTTAGTTGAATAGATCAATATTGTTCATTAATTATAGCAACTGTACCATATTAAGGTAGGAAAATATAATGTAAGAGAATAGGGGATACCGGTGAGGGAAACTGGGTTAGAGTCTATGGGGGGCTCTCTGTGTTATCTCTACAACTCTTCTATAAATCTAAAACTCCTTGAGAATAAAAAGATTTCTAAGAAAAAGTGCACCCCCCACATACACATACATACACATACACATACACATACACATACACATACACATACACATACACATACACAAACATCTCACTTAAGAGGATATTTTGGCTGGGCCCAGTGGCGCCTACCTGTAATCCTAGCACTTTGGGAAGCCAAGGAGGGCGGACCACCTGAGGTCAGGAGATCAAAACCAGCCTGGCCAATATGGCGAAACCCTGTCTACTAAAAATACAAAAATTAGCTGGGTGTGGTGGCAGGCGCCTGTAATCCCAGCTACTCGGGAGGCTGAGGC
>CAUYQU010023392.1:0-12562 GCA_963574635.1 Cheracebus regulus | reverse complement strand
TAGTTTTCCTTCGGGGGGCGCCCCTTCCCCACAGAGCTGGGCCTTCCCGGGTTCAGCTGTGCTTGCTGTGCTTCCCGGGTTCAGCTGTGCTTGCTGTGCTTCCCGGGTTCAGCTGTGCTTGCTGTGCTTCCCGGGTTCAGCCGTGCTTGGTCTCAGTCCTCAGCGCTTCCAATTGCTCTTCTCCTTGTGAGAATGGGACCAGCGGAGCCCGACTAAAAGGGCACCCAGTCCCGTATACTCCGCACTGAGAAGCGCCGCGCTGGGGTGCCGGCAAAACAGCCGCGCTGGTCAAAAGAGTCGCGCTGGCGACCCGTGTGGCTCCTTCACCGGGAATCTGCCAGTTTGTGGGCATCAAAAATTCGTCTGCAATTGGGGCATCCACTCTCTCTCTGTGCCTTCACTGGGAGCTACAATCCTGAGTGGCTGCTACGCAGCCATCTTGGATCTCTCTCTGCCCAGTGATGAAGTTTTTTCTGTTTCTTAGTTTTCCTTTGGCGGACGCCCGTTCCCCACAGAGCCGGATCTTCCCGAGTTCGCTGTGCTTGCTGTGAAACTCTCAGTCAGCGCTTCCAATTGCTGTTCTCCTTGTGGGGATGGGACCAGCTGAGCCGGTCTGTCCCGTATACTTCCCACCGGGAAGCTTCGCACTGGGGCACCAGCAAAACAGCCGCGCTGGCCAAAAGAGTCGCACTGGCGACACGTGTGGCTCCTCTGCCGGGAATCTCCAGTCTGTGGACAACAAAAATTCATCGGAAAGTGCAGTGTCCACTCGTTCTCTGCACTTTCACTGGGAGCTACATTCCTGAGCTACTGCTAATCGGCCATCTTGGATCTCTCTTCTCCCTTCCCTATATTATGTCAATAAGAAGCCAAGTAGAATTGTCTTTTTTTTCTTTTTTCTTTTTTTTTTTTTGAGACGAAGTCTTGTTCTTGTCCTCCAGCCTGGAGTGCAATGGCTCGATCTCAGCTCTTTGCAATCCCTATCTCCTGGGTTCGAGCAATTCTCCAGCCTCAGCCTCCCAAGTAGCTGGGATTATAGGCGCCTGCCACCATGCCTAGCTAATTTTTGTATTTTTAGTAGAGATGGGGTTTCACCATGTTGGCCAGGCTGGGCTGGAACTCCTGCTCTCAGGTGATCTGCCCGCTTCGGCGTTCCAAAGTGCTAGGGTTACAGGAGAGAGCCACTGTGCCCGGCCCCAAGCAGAATTTTAGTTGGAAAGAAAAATTTGAGACATTAAGTAAATAGATAGATGTGGAGATCATGATAATGAATGGAAAAAGGAGATAATAGGTAGCATTTATTTAACACCTATTATGTGCCCTTGCCTTCTGTTAAATCGTTGACACACCTGGTATATATGCCCAGAGAATGCTTTTGGATCGATTAACATTAAAGAAAGCTTAGAAATGGTACTTAAAAACAAGAGAGTTAAAAGAATAACTGGGTCAGGGCCAAGTGCAGTGGCTTATGCCTATAATCCCAGCACTTTGGGAGGCTGAGGTGGGCAGATCACTTGAAGTCAGAGACCAGCCTGACCAACATGGTGAAACCCTGTCTCTACTAAAAATACAAAATTAGCCAGGCCTGGTGTGGTGCGTGCCTGCAATCCTAGCTACTTGGGAGGCTGAAGCAGGAGAATTGCTTGAACTTGGAAGGCAGAGGTTGCAGTGAGCTTAGATCAAGCCGTTGCACTCCAGCCTGGGTGGCAAGAGTGAGACTTCCTCTCAAAAAAAGTTAAAAAAAGAATAACCAGGTCAGAGTCATCATTAGCATTTTGGAACTAGTAACTGTTACTCCTGTACTTAAACTTTCCTGTCACTTCCCATTTGAAAAAAATTCTGTAAGCCTTGTTTTTTAATAGAAACATAATTTTATACCAAACAATGATTCCTTTCCTAGCATCTGAAATGTGTCTTTTGAAGCATGAAATGATCACCAAGTCTTCCTTTTATGTTGAGTTATGTTTTGTTGGTTGTCAGCTTACAGGTTTCTAGAATTCATAAGCTTAAAGATCTTACAATGTATCCAGTGGATGCCAAGTTTTATAGTTTACTATTATCTGAAAAGATTTATAAGAGATTTTATCCTTGTGTATATACTTAAGATTTATGAATTATATTTTAATTATTCAAATTGTAATACACATTTACTTTTTAGGTTTAAACAAGTCTCTTAAGCGGTGTTTCCTCACCGATGGAGAATTACTTCCAAGCAGAAGCTTACAACCTGGACAAGGTGTTAGATGAATTTGAACAAAACGAAGGTGAGAATTTGTATTGGTGGATCTTTGCATTTGTCGTATAGAGAATGTGGGGATATAAGAGGATGCAGTACTTAAAAAATAAAATCAGGTCTGATGACTTAATGACAATAATATTACTTAATAATATACAGAGGAAGAAATAATATTTTTAGCACCAAATAAGGAATATTTAGATACAATCCCACAGTCCTTCTCATTGCCATTTTATAGATGTGAATAGAGGCACAGAGAGGTTAAGCACTTTTCTCAAAGCTATCTTGCCAACAAGTGGCAGAATTAGAATCCAGGCAGTGTAACACTAGAGCCTGAGCTTTACCTACCCTATACAATGAATGTATAGTCAAGAAATATGCTTGCACTTCCCAAACTAAGAAAAATAGCTTATTTCATAATGATTGCCCAATAAAGTAAAGGTACATTTAAAACTATTTACGTCACAACTGCCTAAATGGTTAATTATACTTCCTCAAGCTTCTGTAGAAATGTCCACTTAAGATTCACTTCTTTTGTTTGTTTGTTTGTTTTTTGAGACAAAGTCTTGCTCTGTCTCCCAAGCTGGAGTGCAGTGATGCGGTCTTGGCTCACTGCAACCTCTGCCGCCCTGGCTTGAGATTCTTGTGCCTCAGCTTCCAGAGTAGCTGGGATTACAGGCACTTGCCACCACACCTGGCTAATTTTTGTATTTTTCATAGAGAAGGAGTTTCGCCGTGTTAGCCAGGCTGGTCTTAAACTCCTAGTGTCAAGCAGTCCTCCCTCCTCAGCTTCCCAAAGTCCTGGGATTATAGGCATGAGCCACCACACCTGGCCAAGATTAACTTCTATTTAGGGAAGACTTTTCTCTAAATTTCCCTCTTGGTTTAACTTGAATGAGTAAGCCATAATTAAATTTCTTTCTCTTTACTCTACTTCCCCTATGTTCTCTTTACCCTACTTCCCTGTGTTTTTTCTTTTTTTTTTGAGACAGAGTCTTGCTGTGTTACCCAGGCTGGAGTGCAATGGCACGATCTTGGCTCACTGCAGCCTCTGCCTCCCAGGTTCAAGCAATTCTTCTGTCTCAGCCTCCTGAGTAGCTGGGGCTATAGGTGCCTGCCACCATGCGCAGCTTTTTGTATTTTTTTTAGTAGAGATGGGGTTTCACCATATTGGTCAGGCTGGTCTTGAACCCCTGACCTCAGGTGATCCACCCACTTTAGCCACCCAAAGTGCTAGGATTACAGGCGTGAGCCGCTGCACCTGGCTGTTTTTGTTTGTTTGTTTTTTGAGACAGTCTTGCTCTGTCGCTCAGGCTGGAGTGCAGTGGCATGCAGTGCTTGGATTACAGGTGTGAGCCACTGCGCCCAGCCTGTGTTGTTTTTTTTTTTTTAAAGTTGGGATTTCACCATGATGGCCAGGCTGGTCTTGAACTCCTGACCTCAGGTGATCCACCCACCTCGGCCTCCCAAAGTGCTGGGATTATAGATGTGAGCCACCACGACCGGCCTTGTGTTCTCTGTTTCTAAGAGGAAATGGCTTGTAACAAGTTTACAAAGTGATACATTTCCATCTAAAGTCCGTGATTCCAATCCAGGCAACATAGTGAAACACCATCTCTACAAAAAATACAAAATAAATTAGCCAGGCATGGTGGTACACCTGTGGTCCCAGCTATTTGGGAGGTCAAGGAGAGAGAATCATTTGAGCCCTAGTGATCATGCCACTGTACTCCAGCTCAGGTGACAGAGCCAGCCTTAAATTGAATATGAGATCATGACAGTAAGGAGAGAAAAGAGAGAGGAAGGCTGCCAGAATGGCCTGCTCTTCTCATATTTTACCATTGATGACCTAACACTAACCTATGTTCCTAGGCTCATTCCTAATACATATAAATGTGAAATCTGATCATTTGGGGTTTTATTCATCTCATTCATCCAGGTGGGCTTTGTGTGTACCAAGCTGGAAGGTATATTATTTTCTGAGTTTCAACTGTTTGTATAAGTATTTTCTTAATCCTTTCTTTGATTTAGCCCTCTATGTATCACAGTTCTTTAAGTCATAAGGTACCTAGACATGTATTACACCTAATCACATGAATACTGTGCTTCTAGAATACCATTGACTCTAATAAAACTCTTAGCATTACATTTGTCTTTGTGACTTCTGTAGATTATATTAGGGTGCTTTGTGTATAGTTGTTTTTTTGAATACATTTTTGTTTAATCAGTAAAAATATTTTAGTTATAAAAATAGAGCAATTACTGGCCTGGTGCAGTGGCTCACGCCTGTAATCCCAGCACTTTGAGAGGCCGAGGTGGGTGGATCACGAGATCAGGAGTTCAAGACCAGCCTAGCCAATATGGTGAAACCTCATCTTTACTAAAAACAATTAGCTAGGCGTGGTGGCCCACGCATGTAATCCTAGCTACTCGGGAGGCTGAGGTAGGAGAATCGCTTGAACCCAGGAGGTGGAGGTTGCAGTGAGTGGAGATCGCACCATTGCACTCTAGCCTGGGTGACAGCAAGACTCTGTCCCAAAAAATAAAAAATAGAACAATTGCTTACAAAATAATAACTCCTTTAAAAGGAGAAGGATTTCTGAAACCAGCTTATTGGTTGTAACTTTGTAGTTTATTTGTTTGAACCTTGTTTTGAATCTCACTACCTGTTGCATTAAAAACTATCACTTCTAGCCTCATGGTATCTTAGAGAATATACTTTAAATAAAATGATTTCTCATTTTGTGTTACTTTATTTTCTCCTTTAAATGAGAAAATATACCACAGACTGTGATGACACTAGGCAGTTAACATTATGCCCAGGTAGAAGGTGGTTGAATAATGAAAATTTTAATACCTGATCATTTCTGATTGAACATTGCTAAATATTCTTGTAAGAAGCTGTAACTCTTTTTTATTTCCAGGAACCATATTGGAAATATGACTTCTTTGCTTTTTTTTTTTTTTTTTTTTCCTTTTAAGGAAGCCTGTGTTATAAATTTCAAATCTCTACTGGTCCAAATTTGGTAAATTCATGATTTAACATTTCAGAGGATACCAAGCTCATTCTTCACACAATCTGAGTTTTGTGCCCTTTTTAACTTATTTTCACTGCTTCTTTACACTAATTCTCTCAACTCAAACTGATTTACTTATTGCTTCCTTAAATTCTTATATTTGGGGATGTGCTTTTTCTTATTCCTCTATTTACTAATGCTTTCTTTTCCAAACTGTTTTTGAAGTGTAGCCCAGTTCTTCCTGCCTCCATGAATTCAAGGTTGCTTACCTCATTCTGGAAAATATCTTTCTCCTCTGAATTTATTTTCTATTTCCACATAATAGTTTTCAAATACGCTAAGTCCTCACTTGATGTCTTTGATAAGTTCTTGGAAACTGATTTTAAGCAAAATGATGGACTGTATGCCATAGAACTTTAACTGTTGTTTATATCAATTAACTTATAGTAAAATTGGCTTCCTTATACAGTGAGTTGTTTTGTTTATAATTGCAGTTTCCAAGAACTTATCAACAATGTTAAGTGAGGACTTACTGTATCTGTGCTATTCCATACTGCTGATTAGATGTTAGGATCTATCGCTTATTCTCCCAATGAGATTATATACTTTTTAGAGGCAAGAGCTATCATTTAATCTTCATGTTCCTCGATCCTAATGCTTTTACTATGGTAGATACTCACTTACATATTTATTGTGTATCTAAAGTCTGTCGGTCACTGTGCAAAGTGAGGACTTATATTGATGGAAAGAAATGGTTTCTGCATTCAGAAATCATTCAGTGATTGAAGGAGATGGGTGAATAAACCATTCCATTTCAGTGTAGTAAATGCCTTAATAGAGTTTGGATTAAGGTGCTATGGACACATTGAAGATTAATGTTACAGATGAGGATTTAGTTTACAAATATATCTGCATAATTTCAGGCCCATGATTATCAGAGATACTGGAGAAAAAAAGCAGGAAAGACATGGAGTGCATCTCTCTAATTTACTTGTCATTAGCCCTATAACTTGAGAGAATGACTTACTCATTGTAGTTATGATCTGTTAAAAAGTAAACAGAGCCGCCAGGCGCAGTAGCTCAAGCCTGTAATCCCAGCACTTTGGGAGGCTGAGGCAGGGAAGAGCACCTGAGGTCAGGAGTTTGAGACCAGCCTGGCCAACATAGTGAAACCCCGTCTGTACCAAAAATACACAAAATTGGCAGGATGTGGTGGTGGGTGCCTGTAATCCCAGCTGCTAGAGAGGCTGAGGCAGGAGAATTGCTTAAACCTGGGAGGCCGAGGTTGTAGTGAGTCAAGATTGTGCCACTGCACTCCAGCCTGGGCAACAAGAGCGAAACTTTGTCTCAAAAAAAAAAAAAAAAAAAAAAAAAAAAAAAGATTCCTTGAGAACTACTATCAAGAAATTAAAAGAAAAAAAACATTATATGAAATTATGCTTATTGGTAGACTATAAGCAGGTTGATTTAGTATGATAAATGAGTACTTTTTACCCATTGTCCTCAGATAATAATGTAAATATGAACCTGATTAATAATGTATTGTGACATGGTTATAAGCGGAATTTCACATACTGTGGCAACGTTTTTAACATGTGTTGGGCAAATTTAAAAAATATATAAAGTATAATAAACTCCAGTCTACCCATCATCCAGCTTTCACAGCATTTGATATGCTGCCATTTTGTTTCATTTATACCTTTATTACCTTCTCCCTGCTTCATTATTTTTTTTACAACTTTTTTAAAGGTAAACTTTACATACATTAGAATGCATAGATCTTAACTGTCCAGTTTTAACAAATGGGTATATCACACAAACCCACATCCAATTATGATACAGATTATAGAGCATTCAGTCTCCACAGAAAATTTCTTCGTTTTCCTTCCTCTTAATTACTGTATCCTAACCACTGTTCTAATAGTTTTTCCATCTAATCCGTTAGATTAGCTCCTGTCCTGCCTTGTGCTCATTCCAAAGGTGCTTTCCCCTCTTCTGGGTCCCATTCACCTGTGGGTCAGTTTAATTATGTTACTAGATTGAGGTAGAATTTTATTTTTTTTCAAGACAGAGTTTTGCTCTTGTTGCCCAGGCTGGAGTGCAATGGGGCAATCTCGGTTCACCGCAACCTCCACCTCCCGGGTTCAAGCAATTCTTGTGCCTCAGCCTGCTGGGTAGCTGAGATTGCAGGCATGTGCCACCATGCCCGGCTAATTTTTGTATTATTAGTAGAGACAGGGTTTCTGCATGTTGGTCAGTCTGGTCTCAAACTCCCGACCTCAGGTAATCCACCCACTTCGGCCTCCAAAGTGCTGGGATTACAGGTGTGAGCCACTTTGCCCAGCCCGAGGTAGAATTCTTTTGTTGTTTGGAATAGTCTGAGTTTTTACCATTTGGTGACATATAATTGCAGAGAATTGTCTGAAATATATTTTTTTTAGCCCCAAATTAGAAATCTTATATCCTTGGAATATTTAATTTTCAAAGGATAGTTGGAAATGTTGATTGACTTAGTCATAGTAGCTTTTCCAGTGTTACCAGGAAACTTATTATAATCACTTATTTTTTTCCAGATGAAACAGTTTCTTCTACTTTATTGGATACAAAGTGGAGTAAGATTCTAGATCCCCCTTCTCACCGGCTATCATTTAACGCTGCTTTGCCCAGTGTGAATGAATCTGCAATTTCTAATGAGTCACAACCACAACTGAAAGTCTTCTCCGTGGCTCATTCAGCTCCCCTGACCACAGAGGAAGAGGATCATTGTGCTAATGGACAGGACTGTAATCTAAATCCAGAGATTGCCACAATGTGGATTGATGAAAGTGCTGTTACAGAAGATCAGTTAATTAAGAGAAACTATAGTCAGGATGATCAGTGCAGTGCTGTTGAAGTAGGAGAGAAGAAATGTGGAAACTTGGCTTGTCTGCCAGATGAGAAGAATGTTCTTGTTGTAGCTGTCATGCATAACTGTGATAAAAGGACATTACAAAACGATTTACAGGATTGTAATAATTATAGTAGTCAATCCCTTATGGATGCTTTTAGCTGTTCACTGGATAGTGAAAACAGACAAACTGATCAGTTTAGTTTTAGTATAAATGAGTCCACTGAAAAAGATTTGAACTCAGAGAAACAAATGGATTCATTGAATAGACCGAAAATAGAGGGGAGTTCTGTTAACCATCTGTGTACTACTTCATCTGATAGTCTAGCCAGTGTCTGTTCCCCTTCACAATTAAAGGGTGATGGAAGTATAGGTGGAGATCCCTCCATGTCTACGATTACAAGTTTAACAGTTGATTCAGTAGTCTCATCCCAGGGAATAGATGGAGGTCCTGTTATTAAAAAGCAAGAGAACTGTATACCAGATGAGGACCTCAATGGCAAAATCAGCTCTCCTAGGACAGATCTAGGGAGTCCAAATTCCTTTTCCGACATGAGTGAGGGGATTTTGATGAATAAAGAGCCAGCAGAGGAGAGCACAGCTGAAGAATCCCTCCGGTCTGGTTTACCTTTGCTTCTCAAACCAGACGTGCCTAATGGGTCTGGAAGGGATAATGACTGTGAACAATTTTCAGATTTCCTTATGCCTAATGAAGTTAGGGCTGTTGAAAATGAAGGTTATGAACATGAAGAAATTCTTGGCACTACAGAATTCCTTAATATGACAGAGCATTTCTCTGAATCTCAGGACTTGACTAATTGGAAGTTGACTAAACTAAATGAGATGAATGATAGCCAAATAAACGAAGAAAAGGAAAAGTTTCTACAGATTAGTCAGCCTGAAGACACTAATGGTGATAGTGGAGGACAGTGTGTTGGATTGGCAGATGCAGGTCTAGATTTAAAAGGAACTTGCATCAGTGAAAGTGAAGAATGTGATTTCTCCACTGTTATAGATACACCAGCAGCAAATTCTCTACCTAATGGTTGTGATTCCTATGGAATGCAAAGCCCAGGTGTTTCTTTTGTTCCAAAGACTTTACCCTCCAAAGAAGATTCAGTAACAGAAGAAAAAGAAATAGAGGAGAGCAAGTCAGAATGCTACTCAAATATTTATGAACAGAGAGGAAACGAGGCCACAGAAGGAAGTGGACTACTTTTAAACAGCACTGGTGACCTAATGAAGAAAAATTATTTACGTAATTTCTGTAGTCAAGTTCCATCAGTGCTTGGGCAGTCTTCCCCCAAGCTAGTAGCAAGCCTGCCATCTATCAGTGTTCCTTTTGGTGGTGCAAGACCCAAGCAACCTTCTAATCTTAAACTTCAAATTCCAAAGCCATTATCAGACCATTTACAAAATGACCTTCCTACAAACAATGGAAATAATACTAAAAATAAAAATGATATCCTTGGGAAAGCAAAATTAGGGGAAAGCTCAGCAACCAGTGTATGCAGTGCATCTTTGGGAACCATCTCTAATGTTGATACAAATGGGGAACATTTAGAAAATTATGAGGCTGAGATCTCCAATAGACCATGCCTTGCATTAGCTCCAGATAGCCCAGATAATGATCTCAGAGCTGGTCAGTTTGGAATTTCTGCCAGAAAGCCATTCACTACTCTGGGTGAGGTGGCTCCAGTATGGGTACCGGATTCTCAGGCTCCAAATTGCATGAAATGTGAAGCCAGGTTTACGTTCACCAAAAGGAGGCATCATTGCAGAGCATGTGGGAAGGTAAGTTGCATGTGTAAGCTCAGAAATCTGGCATGCCCATTTTGTAATGCTCAATTAGATAGTAATAAAGGCATTGTAAGGTGAATATATGTCTGGTTGAGTTGACATAAATAGCTTTTTTGAAAATCCAATTCTAGTAAATTTCTATATAAAAAATGACATCACTGATTTTTAGTATATATAATTATTGTTGCTACGATTTACGCTGAATCAGTTTTCATGAAGAGATGAGAATTGAGGAAGTGTAAACTTTGTGGTTTCTGTA
Source organism: Cheracebus regulus (assembly GCA_963574635.1). Classification (NCBI taxonomy): domain Eukaryota; kingdom Metazoa; phylum Chordata; class Mammalia; order Primates; family Pitheciidae; genus Cheracebus; species Cheracebus regulus. The sequence goes on along the minus strand of CAUYQU010023392.1, from coordinate 2,363 downwards.
TTGATACCTACTTGGTTAATGTAATAGTTTGAAATAAGGAAGTTATTCTTTCAGTTTAGGAAATGTTTGTTATTAACTTTTAATTTTTTAAATTCTTGAATCATTGCATTTAAATACAATAAATAAAAATAAAAATTACATTTAATTCTTGAAAAATATTACCCTTAGAGTCCATCCCACTTTTTTCTGTGAGATTTTTGCCATTGTACAAAACGTTCTGGAACTCTGTATATACATGCACACATATTTTTGTCTTTTCTCCCATATAACTTTGATACAAAATAGAGCTGAAGTCTGTAGATTCTTAGGACAAAGTTTTAAGAATGATATTCTTTTGCTCTCCCAAAATTTTGTTAGCTAAAAACACATCTAAGTTTTTGTTTTGTTTTTTAGAGTTGTAAATAATGAGGGAAAGAGATTTTATATTTTTGAGATTTGGTATCAGGTCTGGAATCAAATTTCAGCTTTGTTACTGTTAATTATATAACTTTACTAAGGCTTAGTTTTCTAATCTGTAAAAACAAGCCAAAAAAAGATTAATTATTTTTATTGGGCTGTTGTCAAGATTAAATGAAATTTCAGAAGTCATAGTGCTCAATGATTAATCACTACCTCCCTTCTTGCCTGATTTTTTGGTCCGTCTGTATTAATCAGGATGCTTTCAACTTCAGGGTACAGAGTATCTAACCCTCAGTGACTTAGGTGAAAGTAACATTTATTTCATGTAAACAGAAGCTATGAGACTCAGTGATTTATGTCTGGGTGCAAAGAAAGTATCATGGAAGTTCTCTTGGTCTTCCCCTCATGTCTGAAGATAGTATCTCAGCTCTATCAGGCCTCAACCTGACAACTTCGTAAGCACAAAGAAATTGGCTGGAGGGGCAAAAGAACCTACTCTACTCTTGCTACCCTCTCGTCAGGGAGGAAGGGACTTCCAGCACCTTCCTTCAACTTATAGGCCAGTTTTAGACCCTGACCAATTACAGGCAAAGGGGATCAGGATTATCTAATCAATCAAGATTTATCTCCTGGCTCTGAGCACAATGTTACCTGAAAAAAGTGGGATCCTGGTAACATAGGAGAAGGGGAAACATCTATAGGTAAGATGAGTAAGTCTGGAGGTCTAATCTACAACATGAGGACTATGCATAATAAAATTATACTATATTTGGGATTCATGCTGAATGAGTAGATTTTAGTTCCTTTTGCCACAAAAACGGGTAACTGTGAGACAATAGGTATATTAATTTTCTTCACTAAAGTAACCTTTTTACTGTCTGGTTGTGTCTCATAACATGTTGTATACCTTAAATGTATACAATAAAATTTATTTTTAAAAAAGGAGAAGAGGGAAATGGTTCCTAGATGGGCAGTCACTAAGGTTTACTAGAAGATCCTAGCACAAAAGAACCAAATTATAGGGAGCAGAAAGAAGCTAAAGCTGACATTGGGCTGTTGGTCTCTGATTACTAAAGTTTGAAGAAAATAATTTATCTAATTCCTAAATATTTTCCAGTCTTCTTGTTAGCCAAAGTACTATTTGGAGATTAGATTGGTCATTTTTATGTTGTTCTGTATTTTGCTTACTGTGTGTAACACTTTGTGAGATTTTTGCTTTCTTAAGTAAATAATGAAAACATTTTTGGTATAGGCCAACACATCCAGTTGTAATGAGTAAATAAGTACCTTAGGTGGATTCAGAAAGAAAATGATGCACAAAATGCATCATAAATTTCAAAATGCATGGAATTTTTGCTGAGTGGAATTTGTGGAATTTATGAATTCATGGATTCATGTAGATTATTGATTCATAATTTCATCTTTTTCCTTCATTTACCTTAGAGGTGTTATAAGTATTTTTTTTTTTTTTTTTTTTTTTTTAAAGACGGGGTTTCACCATGTTGGTGAGGCTGGTCTTGAACTCCCGACCTCAGGTGATCCACCCACCTTGACCTCCAAAGTGCTTGGATTACAGGCGTGAGCCACCGCGCCCGGCCCGGTTATAAGTATTAATGATATAATGTTTGTAAAAATCCTTGAGCTTCTCAGAAGAACAGGGCTTACATGGATATTAATTGGATTATACTGGGAATGCAGCTAGAAAAATACCCCAAGCAATGTGATTTTGTAAAATAATGTTATATATTGAAAAAAAGAAACTTAGTTTGTTCCATTTCAGTAGAATTTAAGTGTATCTAGTGATGGCTTAGTATTTGTAGCTGTATTTCCTTTACTGTAGCAAGCATATATTATGTCTAATAAATAAAAGGTTCTAGGCTGAGTATTGGGGATTCAGATTCATAAATTGGGATTTATGATCTCATGGGAATTTTTTTTTTTTTTGAGACGGTGTCTTGCTCTGT
>CAUYQU010023391.1:0-14093 GCA_963574635.1 Cheracebus regulus | reverse complement strand
GGTGTTCTCAGCCTTTTTGCACTGGTTTCTTCCCATTTTTGTGGATTTATCCACCTGTCGTCTTTGTAATTGCCGACTTTTAGATTGGGTCTCTGAGTGGATGTCCGGCTTGTTGGTGATGAAGTTTTTTCTGTTTCTTAGTTTTCCTTCGGGGGGCGCCCCTTCCCCACAGAGCTGGGCCTTCCCGGGTTCAGCTATGCTTTCTCAGTCCTCAGCACTTCCAATTGCTGTTCCCCTTGTGGGGATGGGACCGGCCGAGCCCGACTAAAAGGACATCCAGTCCCGTACACTCCACTCTGCAAAGCGCCGCACCAGCCAAAAGAGTCGCACTGGCGACCCGTGTGGCTCCTTCGCCGGGAATCTCCCAGTCTGTGAGCATCAAAAATTCGTCTGCAATTGTGGCATCCACTTGCTCTCTGCGCTTTCACTGGGAGCTACAATCCTGAGCTGCTGCTACGTGGCCATCTTGGATCTCTCTCTGCCTGGTGATGAAGTTTTTCTGTTTCTTAGTTTTCCTTTGGCGGACGCCCCTTCCCCACAGAGCCAGACCTTCCTGGATTCGCTGTGCTTGCTGTGAAACTCTCAGTCCTCAGCGCTTCCAATTGCTGTTTTCCTTGTGGCGATGGGACCAGCTGAGCCCGTCTGTCCCGTATACTCCTCACTGGGAAACACCTCTCTGGCGCACCCACAAAACAGCTGCGCCAGCCAAAAGGGTCGTGCTGGTGACCCGTGTGGCTCCTCTGCCGGGAATCTGCCGGTCTGTAGGCACAAAAATTCGTCGGAAAGTGCGGCGTCCACTCGTTCTCTTCGCTTTCAGTGGGAGCTACATTCCTGAGCTGTTGCTAATCGGCCATCTTGGATCTCTCTCCGAGGAGGCGTATTTTGATTAACTGCTATGAAACCTTGGGGATCTCTACCTAAAAATGGTACACATTTTTAAGAGTAACGGTCTACAAAAATCAAATCAAAGAAGAAATTCCTTACCATGAATGATTCCAGAGGCTCCTAAGTGGCCTTGTTTTAGAAGTAGGAGATGTTGTTCTCATTTCTTTGTAAAACCTCACCTCCTCCGGCTCCTCTCCCTGAAAATCTAGTCCCACCCAAGGCTCTCAAGCTGAATATTCATTTATTCTTTTTGTTTTTAAATAGACTTTATTTTATATTATTTAGTAAATATTATAAAGAACTGATATCTTGACAATATTGAGCATTCCTGTCCATAAACATGAAATACCTCCTTATTTATTTAGTTCTTTGATTTCTTTTACAGGACTTTTGTAGGTTTCAACATATAGATATTGTAGGTATTTTGTTAGATTTATACCAAAGTATTTCATTTTCAGGGGTGCTAATGTAATGATATTGCATTTAAAATTTTAAATTCCATGTGTTCATTGCTGATATATAGGAAAGCATTGACTTTTGTATATTTACCTTATATCCTGCAGCCTTACTGTAATCACAACTAGTTCAAGGAGATTTTTTGTTGATTCTTTCAGATTTTCTTCTAGACAGTAATGCCATCTGTGAACAAAGTCAGTTTCATTTCTTCCTTCCCAATCAGCATACCTTTTATTTCCTTTCTGTCTTACTGTCTCACTTTTGGACACTGCTGACCACAGGCCACTCAGAGTCAAGTGTGCACTTCTTCCCCAGCCTAGAGAAGAGACATATTTTAATTAAGCTGCTGTGAAACCTTGGGGATCACTACCTAAAAATGGTAGCATATTTTTAGCAATAATGGTTTACAAAAATGAAATTAAATAAAAGAAATTCTGTAGGTTTTCATTGGAATGCTAGGACTTCCAGTACAATATTGAATTGGAGTGGTGAGAGGGGAACATCCTTGTCTTGATCTTTGAGTTTCTTGCCATCAGATATAATGTTAGCTGTAGGGTTTTTCGGCAGTTTTTTTTTTTTTTTTTTTTGAGACAGAGTCAAAAGGCTGGTGTGCACAATCTCGGCTCACTTCAGCCTCCATCTCCTGGGTTCAAGTGATTCTCCTGCCTCAGTCTCCCCAGTAGCTGGGATTACAGGTACCCACCATGTCGTCTGGCTAATTTTTGCATTTTTTTTTTTAGTAGAGATGGGTTTCACTGTGTCGACCAGGCTGGTCTTGAACTCCTGACCTCAAATGATCTGCTGCCTCAGCCTTCCTAAGTGCTGGGATTACAGGCATAAGCCACCATGCCCAGCCCATAGATGTTCTTTATCAAGTTGAGGAATTTCCTTTTCTACTTTATCAAGAGATTTTTTTGTTTTGTTTTTTTAAAAAGACCTTTTTTAAAAGAACTTAAAAAAAAACAACTCTTGTTAAGAGGTGTTGGATTTTGTCAAATGCTCTGTCTGCATCTATTGATATAATTATGTGATTTTTCATCTTTCACATGATGGATAAAAGTAATTGATTTCTGAATATTGAACCAACTTTGCATACCTGAATTAAATTCCACTTGGTTGTGGTGCATACTTCTTTTTATACATTGTTGTGTTCAGTTTGCTAATATTTGTTGAGCATTTGTGCATCTCTGTTTATGAGAAATATTGGGCTATAGTTTCCTTTTGATGTCTTTGTTGGGATTTGGTATTAAGGTAATGCTGGCTTCATAGCATGAGGAAGTATGTTCTCTGATTCTGTCTTCTGGGAAAGATTGTAGGGAATTGAAATAAATTATTCCTTAAATACTTGATAGAATTCACCAGTGAACACATCTAGGCTTTATGCTTTCTCTTTTGGAAGGTTATTAATTATTGGTTCAATTTCTTTAATAGACATAGGCCTATTCCAATGATTTTTTCTTGTGTGAGTTTTGGCAGAATGTGTCTTTCAAGAAATTTTTTATTTAGATTATCAAATTTATGAGCATAGTGTCATTCATAATACAGGTGCTCCTCAAGTTGGGATGGGCTTACATCCCAATAAACTTATCATATGTTGGGAATATTGTAAATCAAATACAAATAAGACCCTGATAAACCTGTCATAAAGTTGAATTCCATTATTTCTGTATTTCTTTATTGTCTTTTTAATGTTCATGGGATCTGTTATGGTGCCTCCTTCTTTCTTTCTTTCTTATATTGACAATTTGAGTCTCATCTCTTTTCTCTTAGCCTGGCTATAGGCTTATCAATTTTACTGATATTTTCAAAGCACAAGCTTTTGGTTTCATTAATTTTTTTCTGCTGATTTCCTGTTTTCGATTTGATTGATTTTTCCCTCATTTTTATCATTCTTTCTTTCCTCCTGCTTACTTCAGATTGGTTTGTTCTTCTTTTTCTAGTTTCCTAAGGTGGAAGCTTAGATGATTAATTTTAGACTTTTCTTAATTTCTAGTATGTGCACAGTTTAGTCTCTTCTGTAGCCTGACTAGAAGGAAGGCTTTCATCTGGATTTTTATTTCCTCCTAACTACACAGAGCCTCCCCCAGCTGTCTGGGGTTAACATTCCATGTGTCTTAATGCAGGTGTGTCTGGAGTCTAGGTTTGTCCTGGCTGCCTAGTAGTTTTAATCAGCCATCAGCATTTCTAGTGCATAACAGCTGGATCCACACAAACAGTACTGTTGGCTATAAGTCCTTTGGGCAGGAGCCAGACTTGAGTATTCATGGCAATGAAGTGAACTACCTTCTCTATTTCCTTAGACAGTAAATACATAGATATGTGTTTATGTCGGCCAGCCTATATACTGAAATATGCTAACTGGTGGTTCTCAGCTTTGGCAGCATGTTGGAATCATTGGAAGAAGCTAAGACACTTGGTGCCCAGGCCCCACCCGGAGCTCCTTATGAAATTGGCCTGGGGCCTGGGCTGTGGCTACTAAAAGGTCCTCAGGAGGTTTGTAGGTGAGAACAGGTTGAGACTATTGTCTCAGACGCTTCCCTGCCCTAAACCGGTCTTTGCCTAGTCCAGTTCACCCAGAACTTACATGCGTTTCAGTCATTAAGGAATGAGAGTAAGGAGTCAGCATTAAGGCAACATCCCAACATTACTGGTCTTAAGCTGAGTTCCTTGATGTCCCCAGCTTCCAAGTAAGTATGCTGCTTGAGTTACTCAGGGGGTCTTTCTGGGGTAGGAGTGCTGAGGAGCCCCAAGAGAATTAAACAACCTCAGTGAAAAGATGCTGGAAAGTCTAGCGAAAAGCTTCCTTTCTGAAGTTGCCCAACAGGTTACATCCTTAGTGAGACTTAGTGACCAAGGATCGGGAGACTCTCTGGTCCAGAGATCTCTTCTCCCTCCGGTGCTTACAGAGATGGTGGGAAGGGTTCCTGCAGGAGGAAAACATTCTAGCTTCGAAGTTTTTCTGTTCCTTCAGCTGTGAATCGGTAGAGCCATGAGCAGATGGTGGGAGCTTCTCAGAGCACCTTGGGTAGGGATTTCCAATACGCACACCTGAAGTATAGATTAGGGCTGGGGGTGGGAATGGTGGTTGAAAGTCCAGAGATTGATGTTTCTTTGGTAGGTTGATGGAGGTGGAGAAGAAAGAGTGGCCATATTAGCAGAGGCAGGAGTGACAATAAACATTTGGGGAAAAAAAAATATTGGGGAAAACTGAGGAGGATGAACATTGCCTTGGGAGTCCCTGCAGAAGGGTGAGGAGAGCCAGCTGTCTCATGAGAGGATGGGCTCCTGGAAACTCATTTGCACACACTGATGGAGAGGGGACCCCCACTAAGGCTGAAGAGTGAAGCCAGGGAATTCCGCTGACCCTCGAGCATAGCCTTGATGGTGGCCTGTGAGGGTGAATGGACCTAGCCAGGTGTCTACTTCCTGCTCCCATCTCCCACTTCTCAAGGGTGCAAGTCCTAGGGGGCTGTGTCCCGAACTCCTCGAAAGACTGCTCCTGACAGGCCCCATCCCACCTTTTTCAAGTGTGAGTTCTATCTGTGAATGTGCCGGCTCAGGGTGGAGACGGCTGATGGACCTCAGGGACCAGAGTGCAGGCCAGCAAGCAGGACAGAGTGTTCAACCTCCTCTCCCCGCCTACCCCCAGCATTCATTTATTCAGGAAAAGTTTATGGGCAGGCTGTAGAACTGAAAGCCCAGGAACATGGAGCCTGTACTTCTGACCCTGCCTGGCTCACCCTCCAGTGGGGGACTGTAGGGGCAACAGCGGCTCTTCTGGGGAACTATGGGGCTTGTCCCTGCTGGGTGCTCAGGATGCCTGGGAAGGAAGGAAGGCTGCCTGGAGGTGTTGGCATTGAGGTGAGGCCGGGCTCACGTGGAAGAAACACATTCTGGGCTGCGAGATGGCCATGCAAAGGCCTGGAGGTGGGAGGGGCATGGGGCCCAGCAGATCCCAGTGTGGGGCCATCCTGAGAGGGCCAGGGAGGGAGCAGGAGAGAGAGGTGAGGTGGCCCTGGTCATGAAGCTTGGGGAGGCCATGCCTATAGGACAGTGGGCTGGGACATTCCAGAGCTCAGTCCCAGAGGCCTGGGCTTATGGTTTCTGAAAGGTCTTCAGGTGGTCTGGAGGTGAGCCCAGCCAATGAAATGGACTGGCCATTGCTAGTGACCAGGGTCTTTGCAGACAGCATCTCTAAAGTGGGAGAAGCCCCTTGTCCCCTCCCCCTCTCCTTCTGGGCCAGTTCAGATGGTCTGACTGATTCTGAGCAAAGCGTGTTCTCTTTTTGCTGCCTGTGGGATGTGCTTAAACTTTCCTTTGCTTCCTTCATAGATCCGGACAAAGGACAGAGTCTTTGACAGTATCAGCCACCTCATCAACCACCACCTAGAGAGCAGCCTACCCATCGTCTCTGCAGGGAGCGAGCTGTGCCTCCAGCAGCCAGTGGAGAGGAAGCAGTGACCCGGCCAGTGCTGTTCCCAGCACTGTGCACCAGGTCAGGAGGACCCGGAGTGGACTGCAATCAGGGCTGTAGGAACTGGGGCAGCTGCCTGTGGCTCAGAGTCTTCTTCAAAAGCTCCAGAGGAAGACTGCTTCTAAGGTCAAGTTTCATAAACTTGGTTCTGAATTTCTCATATGCATATTAAAGGTGTACATACCTATACATCCTGTACATATTATCCCTCTATATTTATATTTTTTAAGACTAAGAAAGATGTAAGACTAATGTTCTGTGCTGTATGTTTTTAATGGAAAAAAGTTTGACTGTAGTTGTCCAGGCAAAAATTTAATTCAACTGACCCGTTCTGCTGGGAAATGCCACTAGAAAGGTGTAGCCTGCAGTTTTACCTAATAAGCACAATTGGAGGGGACTAGAAACGCAGAATTGTGATGGAATCACGACGTGTGCTGCCCAGAGCGTGCTTTGCCCTGCACTGAAAGCTATGAGACACTGGTTCTGAGTCATGGCTGTGCTTGCTGGAGTGAGAGGGCATCCTCCCTTGGCCTCCCCAGGATACCTCCTGTGCTCCCTGCACTGCACGCCACAGACGACTCTCTGCAGCTTCACTAAAGAGCAGGTGGCATTCCAGCTCCTCTGGGTCCTGCTGAACACAGGAACTTGTCACCCTTGATCCCAGTTGTGTGAGGAGTACTTGGGAATTCATTTCACTCCAAAAATGGCACAAAAAAAGCCTCACCAATTGATTGACAAATGCTTCCCTGTTCTTGTGCATCTAATGCTAAAATGGATATTTGTACAAGGGGCGATCGGGGCAAATTCCTGGTCTGTGTCTCCGTCTAGTCAGTGGTTGACTGTAGGCTGCTTGTGGTAGTTGCAAGTGAAGTTCCCCTCCCGCCTTATATTCAACAGGGGAGAAGCCTGTGTGAGAGCGAGAGTAGGTCCCATTCCAGAGCTCAGTCCCTGAGACTCAGGCACAGAGGCTCCTGGGGCTGTGTGTGCCAGAGGCCTGACCTACCCTCAGGAATCACTGGACTCCATTTGCCATTCCACCTCTGGAGTGAGGGATGGGGGAAAAGCCTGCTGTACCTACGACAAGGTTTCCCAGTCCCTGCAGGGAAGGGCTTGCGCCCCACCCCACTCTTTGTCTTGATTCTCTTCCTTCCAGGTAAAACATTGTCATTTCCTGAGAAGTCATTTGGTATTAGAAAGCTGGCAATGATTATAGCTTTTAAATACTATCTGGGCTGAGACTGCCTTGTGATTTTGACAGGTAGCCTTTAAAAAACGGATGGATCCGTTTGCTCGTTGGCAGCTTGGCTCTCTTTCTGGTGAGACCCCACAGGGTATAGCACCCTGTACAGTACGAGTCAGTGGAACAGAAAGACACCCTGGACACACTTAGAGTTGGATAGTGACAAATCTGATCCCATAAGGAGAGTTACCAGGAGACTGAACAGTCTGGCGAATAATATTGCTAAGTTCTAATGCCTACGGCGTGAGCCCCGTTTCTGCCCTGGGGTGTGTGTGTGGCCAGATGGAAGGACCCGTTAAAGCTAACCAGTGAGGACGAGTCAGGGCAGGCCCCAGCCTTCATACGTGGCCTTCTCAGGGCTTTTTGCCCTTTGAGGGTCTAATGAATTAGAGATGACAGTGAAGTCAGTGTTCTAGAATGTTCTGCAGTGGATTGAAACTCTGGAGAGCCTGGCACTAATCTAGACTGTCCTGCTGCTTCCTGAATGGTTTTGGCTTCAGGCATTTTGTGGATATTCTGCTCAGTGACCCAGAAGCAGAGGGCTGCAGGGGCTGCCTGCAGTAGCTGCATCAGTCTCCTGCCCCAAGACGGCGCGGACTTGGGTGCTCTGAGAGCTGCCCTGCACATCTGTCCTCTGGAAGGCCTGGAGCCCTGGAGAGACACACACAACTCTGACCCACCTGTGCGTGAATGTGCACCACATACAAAAATGTGCAAAAGGACCTTCTTTTCACATTCGTGCATTCCCCTCTTGTGAAAGGTCAAAATGCTATTATAACGTTCAGGGAGAATAGCAAAACAGGAAATGAGAGTTAGGAGCCGTGAGTGCTGTAGCATTTGATTTACTTTATTTTTCTCTTGAGGGGGACTTGAATGGTAATCTGCAGCTTTAGTAGCTCTTGCTGTGAAGTCAGTGTCTAGTTCAATGGTGACAGAAAATATATATGATTTTTTTTTGCATGAGAATCAATTTAGAAAATAAAAAGTATTGGAGTCAAATTTTTTCTTTTTAATATTCAAAATATATGTTTTTAAGCTCAGATTATAAGGTTGGTTACACTAGAATAGTGCCAGTGAAGCGAACAGGCTTCAGACATAGCAGATGGCAGTGATTTTCTAATCTTTGTTCCCTTCCATTTGTAAAGTGTGTTAGAGCGCACATTAGTTATCCCAACTTTTCCCTCCAGCACCCTGTGCTGGGCTATTCCTGTGAGCCTCATTGACACATGGGGAAACTGAGGCAGGGGCTGGTGCTGCCCCTTGCTGGCGGCCATGTTGTCATCTGGCCGCAGCGCTCTTCTGCTCACTCAGCGTTTCCTGAGCCCTGCTGTGTGCCAGCCTGTGCTTTGAGCTCAGGATTCCAAGGCAAAGGCAATGGAGCCTCCTCCCTGTCTAGCCTGGGCCCCTCTTCGCCCTGCTTTCTCAGACCACATCTCTGCCTGGGCAAGGCAGGAAGCTGAACAATGAACGCAGGAGAGCGGCACTACGCCCTGCCTTCCAGGGCCTCAGGCTTCCAGGACACAGTCGCTGCTGCTGTGCTGGGCTAGCCTGGGCCTGCCGAGTGCACCTGGGCCCTCCTGCCCCACCAGTGGGCACCCCAACACTTAACCCAGAACTCTGTGTCTTCTGGGAGTACAAGATGGGGGCCGGCAGTCCTAAAACGGCCGCTCTGCCCTTACAGAGTGGCCCTGGAGACCCCTACCCACCTTTCCTCTCCCTACGGATGAATCAGCTGTGCTTCAAATGACATCTCTGTCCCGCAGAGGCCGGCTGGGACTCTCATGGGGATGCTCACTGTGGTTGAAGTCGGCTTTGATTCTTGACCCTCCGAGGTAGCCTCTGAGTAGCTCAGTGGAGAATCGGGTGGGCAGGGGATAAACACCACAGTCACATGACTCAATCTTAAATCCTGTGCTTAAGACACCACTGTTGCTGCTTTTATATTTGAGGGGTCTAAAGACTGGGTGTCTGCTCAGCCTTAATGAGCAAGTGGCTATTTTCTCAGGCCATCTCTAATGTTGGGGTAATTGACAAAGGCCTGATTGGGCCACATATGGCCTTTTTAGGGCTTCCTGGAGGTGGAGGAGCTCATGAGTAATTTCTAATGAAGACAGGAAATGACAAGCCATGTGTGTAGGTAAAGGGCTAACTTAGAAGGAAGGACAGGCCCAGGGGAACATGGACCCTAAACGGCCCATGTGCTGGGGGCACAGTGGACATGTGTGTCCAGCCCAGCCTCCATGTCTGGGTTTGGCATTCTGAAGGTGGCCCCCAGCTCCCGAAATAAAGCTTTCCTTTTCAGTGACATCTGACACTTGGGTAGCTTCTTTCTATAAGCAGTGTTTTAAGATAGACATCTGGGTCCTAATTTCCTCCCTATTGGCTGTCACCTGAAGGCAGTCACACATGTCCTTTCTGTTGGGCTGAGCTGGGCAGAAGCCTCAGACTATAGGCCTTCCCAGAACAGGGGCAGTGCTGGCCACGAGTAGATAGCTCCCTCCAGCCTCCACCCTGGCACACCCAGATGGCATGGACTCAGGCGGGTTGCTGGATTTCTCTGAGCCTTGGCGTGCTCTATACCGCAGGGCTACACATGTTCCCAGCTTGAGAGAGTGCTGGAGATTGACAAGTATATGAAACATATAAAGCGCAATGACTTTCTAAAATTCTGCATTCCCAACATGCCCATCGGTTCTCTCTCACTGGTCCAAGTTTTCGTGCCATCCATAAATCCCTTTCTGTGGATGGTGACAATAGGATTCGGAGTGGGTGGGAGGATTGTGGAAAGATTGGGAAGAGGTCATTGTTGGACCCAGACAGGCCTTTGCAGTGGGTTTCAGAGTAACACTCAGGTTCTCTGGTGGAACTTTCAAAGCTGGCTCCAAGAAAGACCAAGTGGATAAACCCACTCCTGGACATAGTGCCAACCTAGAATTTTCATCTCCTAGAATTGTCCTGCGGAGGTTGGCTGGGCCTCTCATGGAGGTACTCATTGTGATTGAAGTCAGCTTTGATTCTTGACCCTAACTCAGGATCACAGGGAAGGGAGCTTGGTAAGACAGCACAGCTGGGGCCCTACTTTTGAGATGTAACTGGAGCCATGCAAGGGGCTGGGGATCGACTTAGGAAAGAGCACAGCACTCAGAGCATCCTGGGCCTGCACATAAAGCTCGCCCCCAGTGGAAACGGCAAGGAGTGCTTCCCTTCCTGGGTTCTGCATCTGTGCTCCCTCTCAAAATGCATAAAAGCCTGAGTCATTCAGATGGGAGAGGCAGTGTTTGTTTCCTCTGTCTTAGTTGGGGTTCTTCCAGAAGGAGACCCTGAGAGAGGACTTGAGGGTCTGTAGTTTATTTGAGTGAAGATCCCAGGAGTAGGGAGAGAAGGAAGCTGACGAGGAAGGCGTACATTATCAAGTGTTACCGTGATGTGCACAGCTGGAGCCGATTCCCACTGGGGAACCCTGAGAGACAGAGCTGACACCCCAGAGTTAACCCGGCAAAATGGGGAGACACCTGGGGTATTTATTCACCAAATCTATCACTGATGAAAGGCTGTTTCTGGAAACAATTTCTGACTGGCCCTGCACACACCACCTGAGCATAATTCCCAAGCCGGGGAAGTCCTTGGGCCGAGAGACAGGCGTTCATGACAAGCAGACCTGGAGTGGAAGGCAGGCATCAGAACTAGCTCATGAGCTGGTTCAGACGCAGACTGCAGGCCTGCTACCCACTGCTACCTCCCCAACCCCCAACCCTCCCAACCCCAACCCCCCCACCATTGCCCCCCGCCAAGTTCCTGACTCCCTAGGTCTGGAGTGGGGCCCGGGAATTTGCATTTTAAAAAGCCATCTCAAAGCGATTCTGGTGCAGCTGCTCTGAAGTCTTGACTTTGAGAACCACTCACTAGCGAGGGTTTCCAGCCCTTACCTGTCTCTTACTGATTGTTCCCCCCTCTAATTTATAATTATGTTTTCACACCACTTCATGTCACAGATCCCAGGGTCCATGCTGTGAATTTAAAAGTGGAGAATTAATAAGCATTTATAACTCCATGCAACCATTGCTGGCAGCTTAAATGCCATCTGCCAGCCACAATTTATTTATAATGGGGTTTATACATATTTATAAGTTTGCAAGCAACAAATGCACAGTTTTAAAACTGGCACATTTTATAGCAGCCAGAAAAATTGCAACTTTATACCAAGACTTGTGAATGTGAATTGCATATGTATATACATACATGCATATACTTACGTTGATTAAAAACGGATCTGCAGCTCTGTGTACGCATGCAGATTGGCTCTGTGCTGTGCACCTTGGGACTCCTCCCTGGGCTTTGGTTTTACAACTAACAAGGACAACTAGGAAGTCAAACAAACGTGAAGAATTTGGGAATTGGTAGGTTGTGGCCTCGGCCATGGAGGATGGTCTTGGATGCCGCTGGATGTGGGACCCAGCACAAAGGGAACAGGAACAGGACATGAGGACAGGGGTTGGCGGATACCACTGTGGGAAATGACAGAGAAGCCGGCAGGGGAAGACAGGGAAAGAAGAGGGTGGAGGCAGGAAAAATGTGAGAAGGGAAGGGGAGGATAAAACAAGTCTAGATTTAGATCTTTGTTCATGCAGCCTTGTATAGCTGTCAGGCCAGTGGGGAAGGAGCAGAAAGGGAAGGTGTGGTGGAGGAAGCTGTGCTCGTGATGTCATGCTTTGGTCTATTCCCAGGTGCAGCTGCGTATACTTGGCACAGTTTCTTGGCATTTCTAGCCAGCTTCTTGGCCTCATTTATGCATTTATTAATATGTGGCTGGCCCTGTACTGGGATCGTGAGATAGAGAAGCAAATGTATGAGGTTATAACTCTGCCTGAGTTTATAACCTACAAAGAAATAAAGACACACACACGCACAAAGGTGTTGGAGTGTGACAAGCCTTAGATACCAGTGTGTCCAAGTTCACTAGAACCAGCAAGGGCAGAGCGCCCAGGTCAGTTTGGGGACTCTGGAGGCTTTGCACTGCAGGCAACTGAGTGTTAGTGGCATGGAGGAGAGCGTGGAAGGCTCCGGATGGGGAGGGACAGCCTGGAGTTGCCACTCTCAGTAGAGATACTAGAAGAGGTGGGAGACAATCCCAGCCTCCCTTCTTTGCTCCCCCTGGCTGTCACAGATGCTCTGAATAGATGAATCCCTCAGGCCCAAAACACACAGGCTCCTTCCCTAGGGCTAGAAAAATGGTCCTTGCTGAAAAGCACCAGGAATAAAATCTCATACAATTTTAAGTGTCTATTTTTTAGTCTCACCTTGAAATACTGCAGACAGAAAAATACACACATGGGGAAGAAATGCTGCGGTCCTGAGCTTTGAGGTAATGACTTTGCACTCACGTGGACATTTTTACCATAACCAAAGTTTCTAACCACCAAATCAAGTGACAACGAAAACAGACATTAATAGGTAAATTTGTCTTTAAATATTAATGGGGTTAGTTTTTTTTAACAACTATGTGTTGGTTGCAAGTGGAATGTTCTCTGTTCATTTGACTTTTGAATATAACTTGTTCCAGAATATTGTAAAATTAAGTATGTGAATGTTTCTTTGTATTCAGAATTAAACATTTGGTGTTAAAATCCCAGGATTAGGAGACAACTCCATGTAAATTTAATGTGTAATAATAAGATAGTTACTTTTTAAAAAGCATTTGGATGGCAAATTATACATATTGACAGATGAGTATTATTTGAAAATTGTTCTGTTTCCATTAACTTTTGTGAAGCAAAAAGAATTACTGTAACAGTCTACATCTTGGCATATTGCCAATTCACCACTTTCTACTTTGTACTGAAACAGAATTGGCTTTTTGGACATCCTTGAGGAGTGGAAATACAAAATGAATTTCAAGTTCTCTAATCTTTGTTCTATGACAAATGGTAAAACCTAAGTTATCTGGTCAATCTTTTGGAGATTTGACAACATAGCAGGTGAAGAGAATTAGGTTAAATTCCCTCCTCCCTTTCAGTGGATCCACGGAGATTCCTTCACTCTGTCAGGAAATGGTTTCCAAGTGTGAGCCCTTCATAATCTGTCTGGTGCATCTCTGTGCTCCTGGGATCGCCAAGTGCAGGCACGGCATCACATCCCCAAGTGTCATCCTGTGACCCAGGAGGGGAAGATGACACACCCAGTTTAAGTAATGCCGCACTTCTTGTTATAATTGGTTATTGGAAAATGTGCCTTTATTATCAGAACAGTGGTGTGTGCATTTCTGATTATGTAGCTAACCTTTGGATATCTGACTTAGATACTAAAAACATTTGGGTGTTGCGGTTTTGCACTTGTAGATACAATTTAAAAGCATGAAATTGGTGATTTAATTAGATGTTTTCTATAAAATGCACCTTGTTACATTTCTGTGAAAGGCTCTTACCAGCGTGGAATAACTGGCTCAAGGGTTGAGAGTAACAACTATTTTCTAAACAGTTGATTGTTTAAAGGACTGTACACGTAAGTCTGGGCAATAAAGGCTATTGTGAAAAGTCTCTTTCATTTGGATGATGGATTTTGTATTGCCTCACAAAAGAGAGGAGGGGAGCTTGAAACCTTTTTTTTTGAGTTCAAAAGAGATTTATTTATATTTTTGATAAATGTTGCTGTGTTTCTCTTTTTATTATTTTTTTAAATTGCATTTTAGGTTTGGGGGTACATGTGAAGAACATGCAAGCTTGTTGCATAGGTACACACATGGCAATGTGATTTGTTGCCTTCCTCCCCTTCACCTATATCTGGCATTTCTCCCCATGCTATCTCCCCCCAACTCCCCATCCCCCGCTGTCCCTCCCCTATTTCCCCCCAACAGACCCCAGTGTGTAGTGCTCCCCTCCCTGTGTCCATGTGTTCTCATTGTTCAACACCCGCCTATGAGTGAGAACATGTGGTGTTTGATTTTCTGTTCTTGTGTCAGTTTGCTGAGAATGATGGTTTCTAGGTTCTCTAGGAAGAAGGTATTTTCAGTGGCTCCCTGGGAGACTTCTTAAAAAACAGTCA
>CAUYQU010023390.1:0-47045 GCA_963574635.1 Cheracebus regulus | reverse complement strand
GGATCACGAGGTCAAGAGATCGAGACCATCCTGGCCAACATGGTGAAACCCCATCTCTACTAAAAATACAAAAAAATTAGCTGGGCGTGGTGGCGCGTGCCTGTAGTCCCAGCTACTCGGGAGGCTGAGGCAGGAGAATTGCTTGAACTTGGGAGGCGGAGGCTGCAGTAAGCCAAGGTCGCGCCAATGCACTCCAGCCTGGCGCCTGGTGACAGAGTGAGACTCTGTCTCAAAAAAAAAAAAAAAAAAAAGTGAATGTGGGATAGAAAGCATCAAATAAACTCTAGATGTAAATATAGCCATCATTCCCATCCCTCACCCACTCCAAACCTACCTCCAACAGATGTATCTTAGTAAGACGCAGCTCATACTTTCACCACTCCAAAGCCCCCTTTCCTCACAAAATACACAGTGCTTCTACCACATTGCATTACTGACTTTCTGGCAAAATGCCTGTAACTCTGTTGATGCCAGTTCTGCTGCATAGAATGCCCTTCCCTGCCTGGTAAGCTCCTATTCATCTTTTAAAATCCAACACAAATATTAACCTTATGAAACCTTACCAAACCATCATAGTCAGTCTCCTATATCTGTTTGCACAACCAGCTCCTTGCTCTTGCACAGTACTCTCATATTACACGTACTCTTTACACAGCAGCCTGTCCAACTAGTCTGTGAGCTCCCTGAAGGCAAGGAATCATGACTGAATCCTAGTTCAGGAAGTGTTTGATGATGGAAAAAGAATTCCACATTCAGCATGCTGCCGCTGAAATTAACAATGGGAGCTTGAATGGACCTACCAGGAAGTCAGCAAATATTATTCCTATAGCTTCTAAGAACCTTGAAGAAATTTAGTTTTCTCAGTATTGTGATCTTAAAGCCTCTCTTCCCCTCTGACCCCACCAGCTACCAGCTCAGGAAGCACCTGTCCCACCTTCGGCATATGAAGCAGCTTGGAGCTGGAGATGTGGACAGACGGAGGCGAGAATGCACAGCATTGCTCCTCCAGGTTTGGAGGAAGGAACTGGAAGTAAAACTCCCCAAAACCACTGCAGTAAGCAAGGCCCCTAAGAGTCCGTTAAAGGGCACCTCAGGCACAAAGTCCACCAAGCACTCGGTGCTTAAGCAAATCTACGGTAACTATCCTTCTGCCTACTTTGTAGTTCACAAGTACTCACAGAGTGCCACAGCAGAATCTGAAATGGAATTTAATTGCATTGAGCAAACTTCCAGTCGGATAAATCTCTTCAGTTGGTGCAAAATTAACTGTGTAAAAATTAATGGACAAAACCACAATTAATTTTGCACCAACCTATTATTTTTCAAGCACCAAGGGAACAGCACCATTTTGTGTCCACCTCCCAGCGATACTGGGTCAGAACTGGTTTCATGAGGCATTCTAGCATCTCAGCCCAGAGTGCCCTCAAGCTTTTTTGAATCCTCTCCAGCTCTTGCTTAAGCCTCCCTCTTGCATTACCCATTTGGAGCATTCAAAACTTAGCTAGACCCTGCCCGCATCACTTTGACTTTTCCTATGCTAAGATGTTGTAGGGTTGCCCACTATGAGAATGCTCAACACCCATGCACTACAGTAAATACTTGTTCAGCAGATTAACTGCTGTAAATGGAAACATTCTCAGCTCTGCAAAGAGCCCATCCAAATAAACCCAGTAGAGTTCTAGAAGCCTTGCTGGCTCAAGAGAAAAAAAGATAAGCAAGTGCACCTTTAGAAAGATTTCGTACAGTCCAGGTAGGAAAATCTCAGGACTTTGCTCTGGGCCTGCAGGGTTCCACACCATACCTAATTTATCTTGACAGACACCTCTAGGCTCAAGCCTTTACTGCATTAAGGAATTCAGAAATTGGTGAAGCCAAAGCTATCCCTGGCCAAAGAAAAGTAACAGTCTTTGGTTCATTTCAGGTTGTTCTCAAGAAGGGAAAATACATCATCCCACAAGATCTATAAAAGCCCCTTCTGTGCTGCATCTCAACTCAGGTAAGGCAGCCACTGCAAAGCAGATGGTAGGGGAGAATAGGGAAGCATTTTCCTTTATGTCATCCCCAAAGGTAGAAGACATTAGAACAGAGATGGCCAGGGTTTTCCAATGGTTATCTGATTTCAGGTTTTATCTCCTTTTCAAGGAATTATTACTGTAGCCAACATTTGTCTCCCTAAGAGGCAAATTATTTTCACAACTAAAAGCTATTATTAACTCCAATAGAAACAATAAATGGTAGCTATTATTGGTCACTTTTACACACTTTTTCACTAAAGGAGATAAATGAAAATACTGTCATTCTTCAAAAGAATACCTTGGGAATCCTTGCTTCAGTCTGGTGACACATTATGATCCTCTATTTCCTTCTCCAAGATGGGAAGAACACCATGAAGAGGACACTGAGAGCATGTACAGCCCAGGCTCAGCTGTGCACGCATTCCCTCATACAGGGGAAGCTCAGGGAACTTTCTTTTCAGCCGCAAGACAAGAGCGTTTCACTTAGGCCCCCCTCATTCACGCCAGCATTAAATATGGGTGATAAGTTCATTGCTGTCAGCAGCTAATGCCAGGTCCAGTGTTTCTCATAGGTGGCTATGGCAACACGCTTCCCCCCCACCCTCCCTGATCCACACAGTCATCCTGGAGGAACAGAGTGCAGATGGGAAGGTGAACAATGACTGTCAGCATGAACTTTAACATTCATTTAGTTTTTGATGGGGGGCAAAAACCTGGAGGTGGGGGACAGAGTAATTACTGCCAAATCTTTAATAAGATTTGGACAACTCATGTAATACAGACAGGCTGATCAGGGAGTGGTGGGTGGGGTAGTGAGAAACTTTCAAAGGAGTCAAAGCCTACAGTTCGTTTAAAAACAAAAAAATCCTTTCGTTATAGCTTAGCAAATTGGAGAATCATTTCAAAAACAGAATTGTGAGATATCACTACCAGAGAAGTGGGATTCAGACAGTCAAATACTAGCATAAATTAGATAATCGAATCATTTCCCACTGTCTTCAGAGAAAAATCCAAGACTACCAGAAATCTTTTAAAATGGTGTTTAGCAGCGTAAAGTTTTTTAGTTAAGGGACTCAGAAGGGACAAAGTAAATAAATCCAAATCAATACTTAATGGTTTCTTAGGACTTCATAGGAACAAGCAACTTATTTGTCCCACATGTATTTTTGACTGGTTTAAAATCAGACAGGGGTAATCTTTTCCTAACCCCAAATTTGGAAAGAACATAAGGTTTTATTAGGCTCAAGCCCACCCACATTAAGCATTAACCAGTTAATGACTATCATTGCTCTCACCCTCCAACTTGGAGAGATACCCCCCGAGGTTCTTTTACCACTTAAAAAGGAAGAGACAGAAAGGAGGATACAGCAAAATGCCAGCCTCCTTGGGCTGTTTCTCCACATGTATTTGGGAGGCAGCAAAACAATCCCTGCTCACTCCAGTCTTCTACAACCACCCCTGCAAACCTCCCACCAAGAATCTCAGCAGAGCTTTTTATTGATACACACACGTACACACACACCTGGGCCCATCTCTTTAACAATAAAAGAACTCCCTTTAAAATTCCATTCCAGTGAATGGAATAATTATGATTAGTATTGGTACCCCCTGTACAAATCCAGTTTCTTCTCGTTCACCTACAGAGGGGTACATAGATGATAATTCAGGATACAGTGAAGGCAGCCAAAAGCAATAGTTCACATTAAAATAATTTTGTGGAATTTAAAAATTGAGACATATGTTTGTTACCTTTTAAACTACTCAACCTTTAATGTATTTGCTTATATGCTCCATAAAAAGTTAGAAGCAAAATACAGCAATGTCTTCAGCAAGGTCTCTCAACTATATGGGGCCTCAGTATCATTTGTCAAAGTATATCACTAATGTTTTCTGTGGCACCCTATAAATGTTAATTCAAAATCATAAATGGCCTCAAAAATCCATTTTATAAGTCTGATATTCCCATCAGCTTATCATTCATGAGGATCTGAGTATTTTCTAACAAACCTATTTTCTAGAACAGACTATTCAAAGTGTAATAGGAGAGTTAAAAGATGTGTATGTGTTTATGTAATGTGTTATGTGAGAGACAAAGAGAATATATTAGTTATTTCAGGCAGACTGAAGACCTAGGTGCCACTACTAGCTCCCCAAGTGCCTGCTCTCTCTTAATCAAGTCTCCCTTGAAGAGGTATCCCGTATCTTGAGACTGCAGAAAATATAAAGCTATTCTATTAAGTCATCCTGCCTCTACAGTAAACTGGCCTGTCGTCCCAGGGATAGCCTAAACCTAAATCCTTCTTCCTTACCACCAATGAACTGTTCCCTTCAGCATTAAAATTAGTAACTTAAATATCTATCTGGTATTTGTTTTTAACAGTGAGCAACCTACAGTGTATACATCTCCTTGAGAACAGTGGAAGATCAAAGAACTTTTCCTATAACCTGCAATCAGCTACTCAGCCAAAAAAACAAAACAAAACCTCGAGTACCTATGGAGGAAGACTGTGTTCAGGGGATCTGGCATAGCTAGTGCAGCATTTGAATTTCCTGCTGATAATCTTGTACACCTTGGGAAAACTTTAATATCCATACCTGAAGGCTTATTAATCTAAAACTGTATTAACTGAAAGAAAACGTCAGAATGTTTCCTTTCTGCTAACACAGCATTGTTTTGTCAGTCATCGTAGCCTGCCCGGAAATGACCAGCATAGACTATGTCTGTGCCAAGTGCCAGGCTGTCTGCTTTCACCTCAGTCTGTGTGGCTGGAAATGAGAATTTATAATTAACAGTAAAATCTAAGGAAAACACAGGCTGCCAGCTAGCTCATACTGGCTTCTTGGCTCAAGAGATGAACCTAAATGAGATAGGAAGCCTGTCCCATAGCAGCCTTCATCTCACTACTTTCCTGGAATCTAATGCAACAAACTTATCACACACATACCACATTACATCCCACTGTTACTTCAAAAGTAATCAGGTTTAAATTATAAATCAGAATCATGCCTACTGTTTGCATTTAGAAATTATCCAAAAGACAATAGATATATTCTGGTGATTCCTTACATTTTACAGTTACTCCGTTAGTCTCCCAAGGACACAAGTTGCTGCCATGTCTTCTCTAAATGCCTTTCTCACTGCTGAAAACCAACAGCCGTATCACAGTATCAAGGATTCTGTCAGTAGGGTTTACAGACCAGACTGTTCATGCACCAAGGTGCCAACTCAGGCTTCAATGTTCCACTTGTATTTTCTGACCAACTTGAATAAGTGAGCAATCTTCTTAAAATGTCATTCCTGTTGGCAGAGAAGAATGTAACGGCACACATCCTAGCGTTCTAAGAACACCTGGTTTAAATAAAATCCAGCAATCTTGGGCTCTTTCACATTGTTAAAGGGTAAAGCTGCTGTGGGAATATAGACAGTAGGCATAAACAGTGATATATAAGACTCACAAATATTTTGGGAGTTGCTTTCATTTTCTTAAGATCAGTGCCACTCGTGTGCTGATGATAAAAAGATAGGAGGCAATGAAATTTTCACTTATTACCTTGATTTTTAGTTTGCTAATTATTATATTCATCATTTTCGTGGTCGTGAAAACACAAAGAATGAGGTCTGCTTAGATGGGATTACATTTTTTAGTAAATAACAGAAGGTTCCACAGTATCACTCTCTATTTTGTAAATATTCAGCTCCTATTAAATGCAAAATGCACAACCGCCTGTGACCATGTATCGTGTACTTGTCTAGGAAGCCAGCCTACACTAGGAATGCATTATTTTCCTACATCAGTGCAAAGGAAGGTTCGTAAACTTCTTTAAAAGTTCAGCTTTAATGACAAAGATCTAATACATCAGTCTTTCTTCAAAATAAGATAGATGTGAATAAACAACTTCAAACAGGAGGTACCATGGACTCTTCAGTACACTGTACTCAGTGCGCTGGGCCCCTGGGGATGCCCAGTGATATACACGTTGAAGCAGTAATGTAAGTCTGTAAGCCACTGTTCCTGAACACTTCCACTCTTCAATGTCTGGAGAGAGAAACAAGAGTAATTTGAGAATTGTACCCAAATCACTATGCTACCTGACAGCATTTTTCACACCCAAACATGATTTTCCAGAGCTTTGGCAACTGTATCCTCGTCTATAAATTACCATAGGAAGTCTTCCAGGAAACAGGGAACTATTAATCAGACATTATCATAGGCAGTGAAAATTCCTAGTAATATCCGCAAATGCTAATAGTTTCTTGTTACGTCTTTTCCCTCCTGCACATACTAGAGACTAATGAAATGTCACCACCAACCATCCTTTCACCCTTGCCTCCCTCTTGGCATTCTAGTGTCCCCGATCTTTACACCAGCACCAAATGAGAATAATTCTACAGGGCCAACCAACAATTTCTGTGAATCTCTTCTTTACAAACATGGGCTGATTCTCCAATCTGGAAATAATCAAAGCTCTTGATTTTCTTCCCTTCACTCTTTCTGAATTACTCCACTGCCACTTCTATTACCTCTACAAAGGCTACTGAGAAAATTCTAATGAGCACCTGTATTATATGCATGTAAAAGCATTATTACTTCAAAGTATCACTACAAATCTCAAGGATTAATCTGCAAATCACACTATACAAAACACCTTTTTAAACCCCACAAACTAAAATCACCAAAGGAATCCTAAACATAAACAGAGCTGCCCCTGCCAAACAGACACAGCTGAAGGCAGAGCCATCCATTAGACAAAGCTGAAGTGTGTAACTTCTGATTTTCTTACTTTCCAGTGAACTAAATAACTAGAAATTGGCCTGGAGCTTATTCCTGCTAAATAATTTCCTTAATGACAGTATTTATTGAGCACTTAATATATGTCAGGTATACTAAAAACTTTACTTGGGTTATCTCCTTTAATGATCACCGAAACACAATAAAGTTGGCATTTTTCCCATTTTTACAGATGGGAAAACAAGCCTGGATAGGTAAGAAAGAAAAAAAAAAACCTGCCAAGATGTCTCTGTTCATTAACAGATTCTGTATCAGAGTCTAGGTAGGGATGACTCTGATGCCCTTTTCAAACTAAGCTTTGGCACCTTCATTCAGTTTATTTTAAGACTTTTATTACCGATTCTGGAATTATAGAGACACCCCCCATTAAGTCACAGTCAGGTGCTGAACAGCAGGAGAGACCCTAAGAAATACATTGGGCTTAATTCCTAGACTCAATGTATGGAATCTCTTTCCTCCCTCAAAACACACCCCCTCATGCCCGTCAAAAATTCATTTTTATGCTAATATTACAAAGCCTCTGGTACCATGCTTCTTACCGTGATATTCTTGATGATCTGCTGCACCAAGATCGCGTTGGCCAACATATGAGTCCTGAGGGGTGCATGCTGAAGCAGCAGTCGAAGCAGCTGGCCCACAACAGGCAGCTCCTCTGGCCCAACTCTGTTCACCCGCAGGCTATGCAGCATCAACTTGAGTACTCGAGGCAAGAGAGCCAGGATGGAGACACAGACCCCCCAGAGCTTGTCCCTACAATAAGAGACAGAAATGAGTCACTGAGCAAACGCACACAGGAAAAGCCCCTTTTCCATATTCCCCCAAACCGAAATGTCCTTTAAGAAATATGTTTTCCAATAACATTTAAGCTGAGAGCCAAATCAAGAATGCGATCCCACTTACAATAGACACACACACATACACAAAATACCCAGGAATACATCTACCCAAGGAGGTGAAAGATGTCTACAAGGAAAGCTACAGAACACTGCTGAGAGAAATCCCAGATGACACAGACAGAAAAACATATGGATTGGAAGTATCAGTACTGTTAAAATGGCCACAATGCTCAAAGCAATCTACAGATTCAACTGTATTCCTATCAAACTATCAATTTGACATCATTCTTCACAGAATTAGGAAAAAATATTCCAAAATTCATATGGAATCAAAAAAGAGCCAGAATAGCCAAAGCAATCCTAAGTAAAAACAACCTGACTTCAAACTACGCTACAAGGCTACAGTATCCAAAACAGCATGGTACTGGTAGAAAAAGACACAGACCAACGGAACAGAAAAGAGAACTCGGGAATAAAGCCATATACCTACAACTATCTCATCTTCAACTAAGGTGACAAAAACAAGCAACAAGACAAGGACTCCTTATCAAAAAATGGTGCTGCGACAACTGGCTGTACTTTTGCAGAAGAATGAAAACTGGATCCCTGCCTTTCATCATACACAAAAATACCTCAAACTATAAAAATCCTACAAGAAAACCTAGCAAGTATCATTTTGGATACAGGCCTTAGCAAAGAATTCGTGATTAAGTCATCAAAAGCAATTGCAAAAAAACAAAACAAAAAAAAGACTAGTGGGCCCTAGTTAAACTCAAGAACAAGAAAAACTATCCAAATTTCACTAAACATGGTGTTTCTCACTAACATTCAAGCTGAGAGCCAAATCAAGAACAAAAAACATCATTCACTTGGTATCTTTATAGAGCAAGAGCAAAATGTTTACGGTAGAGACAGGTGAACTTGCAGCTAGCCTATCATATTCTACAAGCGTTCATTAGATGGTGCAATATTCATTTGGATCTAGAGTCCACTGACTGTGATAGGCTCTGACCTTTTTGCAGCTTCTTTACCAGAAGCGTGTAACCCTCCTAGTTCCCAAATCTTTCTAAGAGAACCTGACTACCTCCATATCTAGAGGGACCAGCCCTTTCACCATATAACCAATTTCCCTGACTCCACATATGGTAATTTCATCTATGGTGAATAATGAATCCATTCTAAGCCAAACAGATACTCTTATGCAGAGCCTGGCTGAGACAGTCATATACAAGGAGAAAAGAGAAAGCCAAACTGCAGACATAGCTAACGCAAAGGTACAGAGATACAGACTACACAAACTAGAAGAAAAATAGTAAGCTGCTTTGCCTCTTGCTAAATTTCTAAGTCCTAGCCCTTGAGTTTTACAAATTACTCCTGTAATAACCAAATATTTTCATTTTCTACTTCTGTTAATGTGAGTGGATTTCAAATAACCACAGACCTATAAAAAAAGACAGCAAAGCTCAAGGCCAGATGGGTAAAACCTCTATGTGACAGAAACTATAACAAAATTAATATAAAGATACCCAACAGTCATACAGAACTGTATATGGGATTTTAGGGCTAGGATTTTCAACAGTCAACAGTACTGGAAGCTGAGGCTTCAGAACCCAGGTATGGAAGGCAGGGAGTTTGAACTATGCTCCTTGCATAGAAGGAGAAGCCAGGAAAATGCAAATATCAAACTATCCTATAGGAAGTCTCTATAAACCTCCACAGAACTCCCACAAAAGACACACTTAGGGAAAAGGTAGGCAATCCAAAATATACAAGTCTGTTCAACTTGCTCCCTAACATAAGGGAGAATTCCCACACCAGAGAAAAAAGGAGCTAATGGAACAAGAAGTTTTAAGACACATCAACAAACCGAGAACAAGCAAGAATGACAAAATAACAAATAAAAATTCAAAACAGAAACAAATCCAAAAGAAAATAATAGTTGATGAAATAAAATCTCAGTAGGAGGATTAAGTAAAAGAATTAGCAAACTGAAATATTTTTGTCACATAAAGAAAACAGAATAAAAAGCTCCCTATGTTTAAAAGGAGTTTTTAGAAGAGAATAAGAAACGATGGGAGAAGATGGTTAGAAATTAACAACTTTCCAGACCTGAAAAAAAAATTAAATCTATTATGGAAGCACAAAACCTACACTGGGATGCATCCTGATCTGCAACAGACCAAAGATAAAGAGGAAACAGTAAAAATATAGATTACTACCTGTAAGATCACTGCCTACAAACCAAGAGGGCTCAGACTAACAACAGATTTTTCATGAGTAACACTGAGGCAAGCAGACAACAGAACAGTATCTTCAAGGCACAGCAGACAGTACTAAATAACTCGACTTGGTCAAACCTAACTTTCTGGCCAGGATTTGTGAAATCAAAGGCTCCTCAATAATTTGACCAGCACTCTCATCATTTTATAATCTTATAAACATGTTCTCCAGTGGGGAAAAGGGGAATTTTAGGTACACCTAAGACTTCGGCTGCCAACTGTGCCTGATATCCTAAAATATGTACAAGATCCTAGTAATGTCAACGTTTCCAATACCCAGTATAGAACACCTCTAAAACTTGGCATTTTAAACAGGCAACAAGTATTATGCACACTTAATTTTGTTCAGTGCAGCCACATGACGTCAAAGGATGTTTCTCTATAAGAGACTACAATAGATCTTTGAAACTGCATCAAGTTGTTTTAGGGGCTATACTTCAAGTGACAGGAAATGACAAATAGCAATATACACATTTCCTAAGTGGGGAGCTTATAAAATCTCCAGGACCCGGAGAAGTTCCTTGCTACTTGTAAAGCCTTTTCTTGATCTGTCAGACCTAAAGTTTGATGATGTATAAGAAAAATATCAAATTTATGTTATGTATACATTTTATAGCATATTTAAAGTGAAATACACATTTTTTTTTCCATACACACCTAACTCTTTTACTAGAAAAAATTTGAATGCTGACAATAAAATGGCTAAGTTATGATACATGCATGTAACAGAATACTATAGAGCAGATTGAGCAAAGTATGGCCACAGGCCAAATCCAGTCCATGACATGTATTTGTAAACAGTTTTACTGGAACACAATTGTACTCATTTATTTACATATTATCTATTGATGCTTTCACACTACCATTGTAGTGTTGAGTAGCTGTGACAGAGACCTAATGGTCTGCAAAATCTAAAATATTTACTAACTGACCCTTTATAGAAACAAGTTTGCTGAACTTGGTATGGAGAAATAAAAATGAATGAAATACAGCTAAATGAGTCAACTTCGGTCTCAAAAACAATGCTGAGAGAATCAAATCACAAAAAAATACATACAGTATAATTCCCATAAAATTCACAAATATGCAAAACAAACATGATACTGTTCAGAAATGCAAATAAACCATTTTTATTATTTAAAAAGGCAACGAAGTTGATCAACACCAAAGTGATCTGGGGCAGAGGGGTACGTAGAAGACATTTAACTGTGCTGGGTACATTAACAGTATATGTGTTAATGATATTCTATATCCGAACCTGGGGTTGGTTAATTGGAGGTTCAGTTTATAATTATCTTTTCAACTACATAAATGTGTCTTATACGTTCAGTATATGTATCTTCACGTCATTTACAAGTTCAAAAAAGACCAAAAAGGCACACATCAAAACATTAACAGCAGATGATATTTTCTCGTGTTTACCAACCTGTTAGAGGTTTTAAAACCTTCCACAATGAACTTTTAATAGGCACACCAATAAGAATATAAGCATAAAATACTTTTTAACATTAAAGTAAAATCTTCCCAACTATGCTAAAAGCTCTAGCCTGTTATATATGAGCAAAAGTACTAATTAAAAACACTAGCATTTTAGAGAAATTTTCTTAAATCCAAGATTTTGAAATTCTACTCTGGCTAGCTCTAATGAAGCTCAAAATAAAATACAAAGGTTTGTACTAATAGCCCATCCTCCTAAAGGTAGAATTATTTTTCTTGCTAGGCTTATAGCAATATTAATAAGAGAAACCTCTCAAGAAATTTTATAATGCCATCTAACTTTTCAAATTTGTAATTTAAAGGGGAAAAAACAAAAACCTAAGAATTAATTTTCACTACAACACAAAGGGGATTCATGAAGGAACAAAGAAAACGCTAGCTAGGCTGACATAAACTCTCTGAAACAGAATTTAAGATCTTTGTATAATCTAATTATCGTTAACTCTCTTATTTATTATTATTTGGTTGGGGGAGGGAGGACAGTAGAAAAATTAAGGTTGAAGAATTAAAAATAATTACCTCTTTCTTAGATGTTCTGCTTCCCCTTTCTCTATAGTGAGTAGAAAATAAAGAAGACTGTAGCAACAAGAAGCCAGAAATGGCAGTAGAGTCTCACTAACTACACAAGTATGATCCAGGAGCTTACAGATAACACCAAAAACACAGCCAGCCGTGCTGTCAGGAATTACAGTCAACCCAACCTAAGCAGAGAAAAACAAGATTAATTATGACTTCAAAACAGCCCCCCTCCTCCAAATAAAACCAAAACCTGTTAAATCATGATTAATTTTACATCATTTCTACTGAAAACTGATACATACCTAACACATGCCACCTGCCACACCTTAAGGTCCTGTTTTCCCGTGAGAATTTAATCCCTAAATGACTATGAAAACATGCAAATGCAAGAAGCGCTATTAACCCAATCCACTGCCTCCCCTTCATGACAAAATCTTCTGTAAAATGTATATTTATAGTTAGAAATAACTATTTAAAGGGATTGTTTCATGCACTCAAAGAAAATCTTGATACC
The DNA here is from genome assembly GCA_963574635.1 of Cheracebus regulus. NCBI lineage: Eukaryota > Metazoa > Chordata > Mammalia > Primates > Pitheciidae > Cheracebus > Cheracebus regulus. The sequence continues at coordinate 34,595 of CAUYQU010023390.1, read as the reverse complement.
AACAATCATACTTAAAAATGTTTAGATCATTCAGGCCGGAAAACTCGTATCTGGCACCACTCCTATGCCAGGTAATTAAACGTATAAATAGTTCATTTAAAAATTAGCCTTCCTCTGCACTTTGATTTAGTCATTCAGACATGAATAAACATACCTCTACTGGAGTCAGTAAAAGATACTACTATAGTTAACATTTGACTGCTTCACTGCCCAGAAACCCAAGCAGGGTCATTAGGGTTTGCTAATTCATCTAGAATATACTGTATGCATTGTTGTTAAGGCAGAGTCTAACTTGTAACTGCATATGTACATGGTTTCAATCTCCTGCAGACTACTGTTGAGTAATTATTTTAAAAAGTCTGCAAATTCTGATGTCTTAACTTCCTCCACAGGCTGTCTGAAAATAGTGGCCAAGACTTACTGGCATATTAATTTTTTTACTAATGAATGTATTCAAAGGAGAATGTAATCTCTGGAGTGGAGGTGGGAGAAAAAAGTTGGCATCATTGCTGACACAGGGATAAGGACTGGAAGTTTGATAGCAGGGAGAAAAGTACTAGGATACTCTATTCCAACTCAAGGGAAATAACATTTTTAAAAGAGAAAAAGGGGTCTGGATGTGCCTATATTTTATCCAAACAAGTGTGTTTCCCAAAGATATAATTTGGGAGCCCTCTTTTGTACTATAATACATTATCATAAAAAGCCAAAGATAAGAATGTAAACACTGGAGGAATTTAGAAGCCACTACAGAGGTATACCTAATGTGAATTTTATACCAATGGAAATGAGCCTGTTATATCAAATAACAGGTCAGTCTCAGGGTTGAGTCTCCAGCTTCCAGTGACCACACCTTGTGTTGGGTTAGATGATGTCCCTACTTTGGACCCCAAACCTTCTAGGTGGAACCCAGACTCCAGCCTAGATGTTGAATTCTCAATACACTGAGGCCAAGCACATATGAATTACAAGAACATTCGAAGTTGTAAAGTATTTGAAGTTTAATTTCAGGTCCCTATTTCACTGATGTAGAAAAGTGAGGTCCTAAGAAGAGACTTTTCTCAAGGTTACACAATTAAATAACAACCAGGAAAAATACCAAGATTCCTTAGTTCTTGCCAATGCATCATGCTGCAAGAGGCTACGGTATCGTTAAGCTTAGAATTCCAGACATGCTCTTTCTGTGGCTATGGTCAACTTTATCTTAATCAATGCATCTCGTATTCTTTCCTAAGAGAAAGTTTAAGGATACTTACCAAATGCTTACTTATGGCACTTTGCAGGATGTCAAAGCTCTGACTTCGAGCAGGAATAACCAATAAACTGTGAAAAACTGCCTGTCAGAAAAGGAGAAAACCAGCAACCAAATCAGAACATTTTAGGTCAGAAACAAGTTTAATAGACTTTTTTTTTTTTTTTTTTTTTTTGAGATAGAGTCTTGCTCTGTCGCCCAGGCTGGAGTGCAGTGATGTAATCCCAGCTCACTGCAACCCTGATGACCCAGCTCACACCACCACACCTGGCTAATTTTTGTATTCTTAGTAGAGATGAGGTTTCACCATGTTGTCCGACTTGTCTTAAACTCCTGGATTCAAGCAATCTACCCACCTCACACTCCCAAAGTGCTAGGATTACAGATGTGAGCAATAATTTCTTTTAATACTTACTTGCTCTGCATATTAATAGGAAACACAACAAATTACTTTGAAGATGCAAATGTCAAAGATCAAACTAATAGATCTTATATATGACATAATTTCCAAATAATTCATCTACTAATCATGTACTGAATATTGAGCTAGCCCCTGCTAGGTGCCATGCACAGGATTAGAAAGAGGAGAAACCTCTTCTTTCTCACAACCCTCAAGTAGCTTACAATCTACCAACATGGAGACTATACAGTAAGTTCTCACTTGACAACTTCGGCAGGTTCTCGGAAACTGTGACTTTAAGTAAAACAATGTATATTGCAATCATTTTTTCCCTCATCAATTTTATTAAGAAATATTTTTCACCCAGGCCTGGTGGCTCATGCCTATAATCCTAGCACTTTGGGAGGCCAAGGTGGGAGGACTGCTTGAGCCCAGGAGTTTGAGACCACCCTGGGCAACATAGTGGGACCTCATCTCTAGAAAAAAAAAAAAAGTTGGTCAGATGTGGTAGCATGTGCCTGTGGTACCAGCTACTTGGAAGGTTGAGACAAGGAACATCTGAGCCCAGGAGATTGAGGCTGCAGTGAGCATGATCATGCCGGTGCACTCTAGCCTGGATGACAAAGTGAGACACTATCTCCAAAAAAAAAGTTATTCAGGGACCTGCCATTATGTCATTTCAGTTTTGTAAGCAACCTACTGATGATGTTAAGTGAGGACATACTGTATTTCTGTTGAGTACTACAACAAAAGATCTGAGTGATGTGTAACAAAAGCTTTTTTGCCCACCTGATAGAGAAATGTATCACAAAATATTTATGACCCAGAAAATACCAATATCCTCTTCAACTTAATCATAACACTGCCTCCTACTCTCTAAAGGTAAAAGAGAAATCTGCACAAAAAGTAGTTAGAAGTAAAACTCTAGGTTTTTGTTTGTTTAGTTTGTTTTGAGACAGTCTTGCTGTTGCCCAGGCTAGCGTGCAGCGGTGTTATCTTGGCTCACTGCAACCTCCACCTCCTGGGTCCAAGCAATTCTCTGCCTCAGCCTTCTGAGTAGCTGGGATTACAGGCCCCTGCCACCAGCGCCCGGCTAATTTTTTTGTATTTTTAGTAGAGACAGGTTTCACCATCTAGGCCAGGCTGGTCTTGAACTCTTGACTTCATGATCCACCCACCTTGGCCTCCCAAAGTGCTGGGATAACAGGTGTGAGCCACCACACCCAGCCAACCCCTAGCGTTTTTAATTTCCTAAGCTCTTGGAAAAATGACAAAAGTCAAGAACAGTACTAAGTCCTTCACAGATGTCACAGCACAAACTCCAGAATCTAATACAGTATACTACCAAAAATGAAATATGTAGAAAAATCACATGAAAAAACAAGAATGGTGGAAGGAAGAATGTCACTGTAGGAAGAGATAAGTCATTTAAGGTCAAGAGAACTGTCATCTAGCCCTGAAAAATCGAGACTTTTCATACTTATTGTTTATAGATTTGAGAGTGGGGGGAGAGAAATCAACAGATCTATATATTATTTCTCTATAAAATATCTTGTATATTGATATAACCCAGAGATTCTACTTGGTAACTTTCTCTTTTATACCTATAAGTAACAATGAGAAAAACCTCATTTCCAAGGCCATCTTCCTACTTCAAAGCAAACATGGTGAATATTTTCATCAATCAAAGGTAAACCACATTTGAAAAGTACATACTCAATAATGACCACTTCACTTCCCTTCTGCCTCCCCTTGCTGCCCTAAACAATTCAGATCTAAAGCCAATGGGTGGGGCCGAGCTAGGTAAACTTTGGCACTGGATTCGGTGGGAATACTAAGTTGGCCCAGAGTAGACTGCCCCCAAAAACCAGAGTCCAAATGGAGACGAGAGGAGTGGCAGCAAAGGAAGACTGACTACAAAGAAACTGATCAGGTAAATATAGTTAAGTGTAACTGGAGCCAGGAGAAGGCAGGTACAAAAAAGGAACAGTATATAACTAGAATAAATTCTGTGGTGGTGAATGACTATTTCATGTCCAATAGGAGGATACAGGAAAAGCAACACCAAACAGCAATGAGCATGTCTAAATTCCACGTTGGTTTCTAAATACCAATCTCCACTGTTCTTTGTAGAAAACTGTCTGCCACAACTACTCTAATATAATCTCCTCTTTCACAAATCACAAAACACTTGAACTTTCCCCAAGTATCATACCAAGAAAGTTACATGTGTTACCATAACCATCAGAGATTGAGCTTTCCCTGAGAATTTACAAGTCACCACACAGACCCTGAGAGATAAAAGCAAGCTGAAAACCTAAAATGAACGTTAAGATTTCAAGAACTGTAAGTAAACACAGTACCAGGCACTAATAAAAAGAGGACATCATTGGCATGACCCTAGCATTGTGACCAAAGTCAAAGCCATAAGAGAAATAATATCTATAAAATATATAATCCCTAGAGATAGGAAGAGCATGAAGAGAATTCAAAATAAAATGAATATATAAACTGAAAAAATTAATTGGTATACCAACAAAAGAATTAGATTGTAACTTGAACCTAGAGACTACCCTATTGAGAACACTGTCAAAACTGTTTAACAGGCTGGGCACAGTGGCTCACGCTTGTAATCCCAGCACTTTGGGAGGCCGAGGCAGGTGGATCACGAGGTCAGGAGTTCAAGACCAGCCTGGCCAACACAATGAAATCCCATCTCTACTAAAAATATAAAAATTAGCTGGGCGTAGTGGCAAGCACCTATAATCCCAGCTACTTGGGAGGCTGAGGCAAGAGAACTGCTTGAATCCGGGAGGTGTAGGATGCAGTGAGCCGAGATTGCACCACTACACTCTAGCCTGGGCAACAGAGCCAGACTCTGTCTCAAAAAAAGAAAAAAACTGTTTAACAAAAAATAAAATAGCTAAGTGAGAATATTACTTCAGATTATGCATGAAAAAATGAAACCAAAATTACTTACGATGACATGACTTTGCATTTTCACTGGACAAACACCTTTGAATGTTAAGAAACTTAGGAAATAAAGAATAGGGCTGGACATGGTGGCTCACATCTGTAATCCCAGTACTTTGGGATGCCCAGGGATGCAGGTCAGTTGAGGTCAGGAGTTCAAGACCAGTCCGACCAACATGGTGAAACCCCGCCTCTACTAAAAATACAAAAATTAGCCAGGTGTGGTGGTGCACACCTATAGTCCCAGCTATTCAAGAGGCTGAGGCACGACAATCGCTTGAACCCAGGAGGTGGAGGTTGCAGTCAGCTGACACTGTGCCACTCCACTCCAGCTTGGGCGACAGAGTGAAACTGTGTCTCAAAAAAAAATGAAAATTAAAAAAAAGAGAAATCAATAGGTATGCAGTCTTCTTATATGGTTTTGGTATCAGGTGACACTGGTGTCACAGAATGAATTAAGAATTCCCTCTTCTCTCGATTTTTGGAAACAATTTCAGGAGAATTGGTATTAGTTCTTCTTTGTACATTTGGTAGAATTTAGCTGTGAATCCATCTGGTCCTGGGGTTTTCATTCTTTGGAGATTTTTTTATTACCAATTTAACCTTACTATTCATTATTGGTCTGTTCAGATTTTCTGTTTTATCTTGGTTCAAACCTTGGGGAGTTGTATACTTCCAGGAATTTATCCATTTCCTCTAGATTTTCCAGTTTGTAGTTGTATAGTTCTAACAGTCTCTGTGCTATTAGTTGTTATGTCTCCTTTTCATTTCTGTTTTTATTTGGATCTTCACTATTCTCGCTTAGTCTAGCTACTGGCTATCAATTTTATCTTTTTGAAGTACCAATTTTGCATCTTGACCCTTTGTATTATTTTTCATCTCTATTTCATTTAGTTCTTTGTTATTTCTTGTCTTTTGCTAATTTGGGGCTTGGTTTGTTTTTACTTTTCTAGTTCCTTGAGGTGCAATGTTAGGCTGTACTCTACTTTTTTTATATAGACATTTAATGGTATAAATTTCCCTCTTAGCACTGCTTTTCCTGTATCTCATGGGTTTTAGCATGATTTGTTTCCATTTTCAATTGTTTCAAAATTTTTTTGAATTTCCATTTTAATTTCATTTACCCAGTAATTGCTCGGGTGCGTGTTGTTTAATTTTGCAATACATCAACGCAAAACAATGTGTTTGTGTCGTTTCTGAGGTTCTTGGTACTAATTTCTAATTTTGTCCCACTTTGGTCTGAAAAGATACTTGGTATGATTTTGATTTTTTAAAATTTGTTGAGATCTGTTGTGACCTACCATATGGTCTATCTGGGAGACAGACAGTTCTATGTGCTAATGAGAAGAATGTATATTCTGCAGTTTCTGGAGCAGAACGTTCTATAAATGTCTGTAAGGTCTACTTGGTCTACAGTTCAATTTAAGTCCAGTGTTTCTTTGTATTTTCTTTCTCAATGATCTAATACTGAGAGTGGGATGTTAAAATTGCACTGCTGCCGGGAACGGCGGCTCACGCCTGTAATCCCAACACTTTGGGAGGCTGAGGCAGGCAGATCACCTGAGGTCAGGAGTTCGAAACCAGCCAGACCAACATGGAGAAACCCCATCTCTATTAAATATACAAAACTAGCCGGGCATTGTGACACATGCCTGTAATCCCAGCTACTTAGGAGACTGAGGAAAGAGAGTCTCTTGAACCTGGAAGGCGGAGGTTGTGGTGAGCCGAGATCGTGCCATTGCACTACAGGACTGGGCAACAAGAGCGCAAAACTCCGTCCCCCCCCCACCCCACAAAAATATATTGTATTGCTCTATATTTCTTCCTTTAGGTCTAATAATACTAATGGAATCTGGATGCTCTGGTGTTGGGTGCATATATATTTAGAATTGTTATATCCTCTTGCTGAATTGATCCCTTCTTCATTACATAATTTTCTTTGTATTTTTTGAATCTGTTTTTGATTCGAAGTCTGTTTTACCTGTAAAGTGTAGCTATTCCTGCTCACTTTTGGTTTCTGTTTGTATGAGTATCTTTTACCACCTCTCTAATCTCAACTTTCAGCCAAGAAAGTACTTTTTGGGTTTCGGGATTTTGTTTTTGTTTTTTTCTTTCAGCACTCTGATTATGCCATCCCATTGTCTTTTGGCCTATAAGGTTTCCACTGAAAAGTGTGCTGTTAGTCTGAGATTTTCTTTATAAATGACTAGACACTATTCCCTTGCTGATTTTAGAATTCTCTCTTTCATTTTGACTTTAGACAGTTTGATTATAACACATCACAATGAAGTCCTTTCTACAATATATTTTCTGAAGACTGCTGGGCCTTCTGTATCTGGATGTCTAAATCTCTTGCTAGGCTTGGAAAATTTTCATCAATTACTTTGTTGACTAGGTTTTCTAAGCTTTAAATCCTTCTTCCCCTTGGGAATACCAGTAATTCATAAGATCAGTCACTTTACATAAGTCCCAAATGTCCTGAAGGCTTTGTTCATTCCTTTACTCCCTATGAACACAGACACAAAATTCCTCCACAAAATACTTGCAAATCAAATCTCAAAGCACATCAAAGATACTACACCATGATGCAGTAGTTTCTATCTCAGGGGTGCAAGAATAGTTCAATATACACAAATCAATAAATGTGATACTTCCTATAAACAGAATTAGGACAAAAACCATATGATCATTTCAAAAGACACAAAAAATCCATTTGTTAAAATTCAGCATCCCTTCATGATAAAAACTTTCAACAACCTAGGCATAGAAGAAACATACCTCAAAATAATAAAGGCCGTATGTGACAAACCCACAGCCAACATCACACTGAATGGGGAAAAGTTGGAAGCATTTCTTGTAAGAAATGGAACAAGATTTCTTACAAGGATGCCCACTTTCACCACTCCTTTCAACATAGTACAGGAAGTCCTAGCCAGAGCAATCAGGCAAGAGAAAAAAAAAAAAAAAGACATCCATATTGGAAAAGAGTAAGTTGAATTATCCCTGTTTGCTGATATGATTATTTTTTAAGAGATGGGGTCTCACTCTGTTGCCCCAACTGGAGTTCAGTGGCACAGTCATAGTTCACTGCATCCTCAAACTCCTGGGCGCCAGCTATCCTAGTAGCTAGGATATCCAGCCTTCCAAGTAGCTTGTACTGCAGGTGCATGCCACCACATCCAGCTAGATGGTAGTATTATCTTATATCTAGAAAAACTTAAAGGTTCCATCAAAAAAACAGATTTGAAAATGAAATCAGTAAAGTTTTCAAGATGTAAGATCAACTTATAAAAATCAGTACATTTCTATATACCAATAACTATCTAGTTGCGAACAAAAATCAAGAGAGCAATCTCACTTATAATAGCTACAAAAAAAAAAAACAAAAAAAACCTAGGAATAGGGGTGAGGGTGGAGGAAAAAAAAAAAACCTAGGAATATATTTAACCAAGGAGGTGAAAGAGCTCTACAACAAGAACTGGAAAACACTGATGAAAAACAAATGTAGATGACACAAATGGAAAAACATCCAATGTTCACAGATAGGAAGACTGATAGTGTTAAAATGACAACACTATCCAAACTAATCTTTAGATTAAATGAAATTTCTACCAAAATACCAAGGTTATTTTTCACAAAATTAGAAAAAAAAAATCCTAAAATTAATATGGAACCAAAACAAGAGTCTGTATAGCCAAAGCAATACTAAGCAAAAAGACCAAAGATAGAAGTATCACATTACCTGTGATACACTACCTACAAGGCTGTAGTAAACACAACATGGTACTGGCATAAAAACAGATGCATAGACCAGTGGAACAGAATAAAGAACCCCAAAATAACGGCTCATATTTATAACCAACTCAGCTTTGACAAAGTCAACAAGAACATACACTGGAGACAGGACAACTTTTACAAGAAACGGTGCTGGGAAAATTGGATTGCCATGAAGAATGAAACTGATCTCCCTTAACAATACACAAAACTCAACTCAAGGTGGATTAAACACTTAAATATAAGACGTGAAGTTATAAAAATACCAAAAACCTAGAGAAAACTCTTCTGGACATTGATCTAGACAAATAATTCATAACTAAGAGCCGAAAAGCACAAGCAACAAAAACAAAAATAGACAAACAGGACTTTGTAACACTAAAAAATTTCTACACAGAAAAATAATTACCTAAGCAAACAGAAAACCTGCAGAATGGGAGAAAGTATAGGCAAACCATGAGTCGGAAAGGAGACTAATATCCAAAATTTACAACACAAGGAACTCAAACAAAAACAAAAAATCAAATAATCCCATTAAAAAGTAGGCAAAGGACATGAATGGGTATTTTTCAAGATGACAAATTGGACAAAAAAGCACATGAAAAAAATGCTCAACATCATCAATCATCAGAGAAATACAAATTAAAACCACAAAGAGATATCACCTTACACCAATCAGAATTGCTATTAAGACAAAAAATAACAGGTATGGGTGAGGATGCAAAAAAGGGAACACTTATATACTGTTGATGAGAATGTCAATTAGTACAACCTCTGTGGAAATCAGTATAAAGATTTCTTGAAGAACTGAAAATAAAACTACCACTCAATATAGCACTCGCACTACTATGTACCCAAAGAAAAAGAAATAATTGGCTGGACGTGGTGGCTCAAGCCCATAATCCCAGCACTTTGGGAGGCCAAGGCAGGCAGATCACAAGGTCAGCAGAGTTCAAGACCAGCCTGGCCAAAACAGTGAAACCCTGTCTCTACTAAAAAATACAAAAATTAGCCAGGTGTGGTGGCACACCTGTAGTCTTGGATACTCAGGAGGCTGAGGCAGGAGAATCCCTAGAACCCAATAGGGGGGGTGGGGGGGCGTGTGGCAGAGGATGCAGTGAGTCCAGATTGCACCACTGCACTCCAGCCTGGGCAATATCAAGACTCCGTCTCAAAAAAAAAAAAAAAAAAGAAATAATTACATCAAAAAGATTCCTATGTTTATTACATGTTTATTACAGGACTATTCACAATTCACAATAGCAAATATATGGAACTGACCTAAATGTCCATCAACATTATGCATTAAAAAAAATGTGATATTACATACAATGAAATACTATTCAGCCATAGAAAAGAATAAAATCATGCCTTCTGCAGCAACACGGATGTAACTGAAGGCCATTATCTTAAGTGAAACAAGTCAGACACAGACAAACAGTGCATATTCTTCCTTGTAAGTGGGAGCTAAATAATGTCTACTCATGCACATACAGTGTGAAATGACAGACAATAGAGACTGAAAAAGAGGAATGGGTGGGAGTGGTGAATGATAGATTACTTAATGGCTACAGTGTATGTACATTGTTGGGTGACAGATACTCTCTGATACCTGATCTTGCATGTAACAAAACTGTAATTGTACCCCATAAATTTACATACACACACAAGAGAATAAAAATAAACTTAAGAACTTAGAAGTGAAACAAATCTTTAGTATTAATGTTTGTGATAGTTTCTGTGTGTTTAGTGTAAGTATTTATAACATTTAAGACAAAATTTTGCCTATTAGGGTAAAAGATCAGCCTTATAATTCCAGTTTAAAACATGTCAGCAGCCGGGAATGATGGCACATGCCTATAGCCCCAGCTACTCAGAAGGCTGAGGCAGGAGGATCACTTAAGCCCAGGAATTCAAGGCCAGCCTGGGCAAAATAACAAGATGTCTAAAAAACAAAACACCAAACCAAACCCCAAAATAGAAACGAAAAACTTTTTATAGTCAGTAGTTAGTTAATTTAGACTTGTGGTTTTAAACTGAAGTTTCATTAAGTAGTACTAAAACATATGATTTCCCATATTTATATGTTTAATTTATTAGGTATCTCTAAGATTTACTTCAATCATTTGTGAAGGTTTGTCAGGAAACTGAAGTATTTGACAAATACTGTTGAGGTTATTTAAGTAAAAAAGTTAAGTTTATAGAAGTAATAAAATCAAAGTCCTCTTTTAAATGTTTAAATTTACTTAAAAAATTAAGACTTGTAGGTGGCCAGGTGTGGTGGCTCACGCCTATAATCCCAGCACTTTGGGAGGCAGAGGTGGGCAGATCACCTGAGGTCAGGAGTTCGAGACCAGACCAGCCTGGCCAAAACTGTGAAACCCCATTTCTACTAAAAATACAAAAAATTAGCCGGCTGTGGTGGCGCATGCCTGCAATTCCAGCTACCTGGGATGGAGAGGCTGAGGCAGGAGAATCGCTTGAACCAGGAAGGCGGAGGTTGCAGTGAGCCGAGATAGCACCATTGCACTCCAGCCTGGGTGACAAGAGCGAAACTCTGTCTCAATAAATAAAAATAAAGTAAGACTTGTAAACCAAACTTCAAAACTTTAAGAATTTGGGTTTTAAATTTAATTTTAATAGGCTACATAGTAATTCTTAAAACCAAAGGAACTGGTGAATAATATTCCATTTAAAAAGTCACCTTCAAGGATACCAACTCTTACTTACATTTTACCTTCAAAAACTCAAATTCTTCCTCTTACATAATGTTTTCCTCTTTTAAAAAGATGGATCTATCATTCAAATTGCTGATTTGTTCTGTTCTAGTGACATAATTTATAAAAGAACATTTTTCTTTTCAAACTTACTTCTACTCAAGATTATAAGCACTTTAAACAAGTATCTCTGAAAAGATCTCACACAAGGCAACTGATATATAGTAACTATTGCTGGCTGATGAACTGAATTTTAATAATTACCAGTTTCTTTTTAAATGAGCTATTACCTCTGTTACATCCCAATGGTGTAAAAATTGATCCAAATCTGTAAGGTAGAGAAGCACAGGGGAAAGCTGTGTCTGGATGACATGAGGAACTCCTCGAAGGCTCTGAAGCCAAGTCAGCTCCTCTTTTGAAAACCCTAATTCAGGTAACAAAAAAAGCCAATTTAAAAAAAAAAGCAGTGACATTTTTCATAATTTTTTAAAAAACAGAGATGACATGTCTTCAAGTGAACATTCTTTAAGCTACCTTGTTTACTCTGAGCTTCTGCATTTCATGCAATATTTAAAAAAAAAATAAAACACTAGCAATGGAGGCAGTTAAATTCATATAATTATATAAAAGATGTGATGAGACCCAATCTATACTATAGCAAGAAACAGGTTTTACCCCTTCTACTAGGGTTTTGACACTTTTACTTAAAGTGAAAGACATAATCTTTCCAATTAATAGTAGGTTTAAAGGAGTGAATGTGCAAGTAAAAACAATAATATACTCCTACATATATATCAAATGCTTTAGGCTCTTAGATAACAACCCTTCAAATGTCTTAAAACTGCCCTATCCCCCTGTTTTTACTTTGACAATACGTGTATAGTTCATTTAACAATTTCTGGTTCCTCTTACCACCTCTATTACATTTGGCCTGACCTACACAACCAACCTGCCAAAGTCCCTCCTGAAAGGTAGTTCTCAGAATGATCAGAATACCACCGATGTGGCCCAGCCTTATTTACCTTGATGTTCAAATACTATATTTCTGTAAGCACAACCTAAAGAGGCATCATCTAGTTTGATAGCCAGACCACAGTACTGACTCTCAATGAGCTTTCTAAAACCACTAAAAACTTTTTGACAAGTACTATTATTAACAAAGCCATCTCAAATGTATACTTTCAAAAATATACAACAAACATATAGGAGTTTACGTGTATCTTCTGAAATATTTATCTTGCTAGATTCAGCACAGTATTGGAATTGCCAAGTTGTTTTTGGATTCTGACACTATATTAACTCTCCTAATTTCAAGTCTTCAGAGAATTTCAAAGAATCCCATTATTATCCAAGTATAAAATGAAAATACTCAAATAATACAATTATTTAAAGTAATAGTAATACATCAAACTTAAAAATACAAGAACATGATATTCAAATAATTTTCAGGGTTTTGATACTCATATTGTAAGAGATTTAAAGACAAATCATCCATCTTCCTGCCTCAGGAGCCTAACCATGTAGGTTAGAAATACTCCTTCAAAGATTTCCACTTACTAATCACAAAAATCATTCCAAGATAGAATATTTATCACCTTCAAAACTGAACCAAACCAATAAAATGGCAAATCTTAGGAGGAGAATTAAGATTCATATTAGGCTTTTTCTTTTTTAATCCGGCACATGAATGTGGTTACCTGTAAGTGTGGAAAATAAGAAGCTGAAATAGTCCACATCACTCATCAACCAGTCTTTAGCTGAATACTTCCACCCAGAAAATGATGATCTATAATAAACAATGGGAGAACTATTACCAGAAGTGACCAAGCTGACAGACTTTTCAAAGGTAGCATAGTACATAACCATTTTTCTTTATTGAAAACAAGTTTCATGTAGTAGCTCAAAATAAAACCCATAGTATGCACTGTATTAATTGTATATCCAAGGGCTCCAAGTACCATAGTAGGAAAGTTTGAAATTCAAGCATATTAATATAAAGTTTCATTAAAAAGCATACTTGATCAACATATATAGTACAACAGAAAATTTCCATCCCATTTGAAAATCAGACTCTAAGGAGCCAAGATAAAGTTTTGCTTTTCAGTAGCAGGTTCAGCTGCTATGTATTTACTATTTGATTTTTATAGTCTTAGCCTCAGTAAGTGAGTTAAGTTTAAATAAGCTTCACCTTCCCACATAACTAAGCAAAAGTATCTTAATTAGGCAAAGAAAACTTATCTTTAAAGCCACTGTAAGGCAACTATGTGTTCTTATTCTTAGCAAAGTTGTAACTAGGTCTATTTCACAATAGTGCAGCTAAGGTATTGGCAGAGGACTCAAAAGGAATTGCTAAATGTAAAGCAGCTTCTCATTAAATGAGGATTATTTGGTTCCTGCTATGAGATCAGTTTCTAGTGTCTCCTTTAAAAATTCTCCTCACAGTAAGGCTGGGAAGAAAGAGAACAAATGTCAACTACAGGTATTGCAAAAAGGCTGAGAATATACAGACAAGCTGATACTAAACATATGATCACAGACATCTGAATAAATATCAAACAAAATTAGGATCTTCTCATTCACCTATAAGCACTTATTCTTTTTTTTTTTTTTTTTTTTTGAGAAGGATTTGCACTCTTGTTGCCCAGACTAGAGCGCAACGTCACGACCTTGGCTCACCGCAACCTCCACCTCCTGGGTTCAAATTCTCCTGCCTCAGCCTCCAAAGTAGCTGGGAATTACAGGCGCCTACCAGGCCACCACCACACCCAGCTAATTTTTGTATTTTTAGTAGAGACAGGGTTTCACCACATTGACCAGGCTGGTCTCAAATTCCTGACCTCAGGTAATCTGCCCACCTTGGCCTCCCAAAGTGCTGGGATTGCAGGCATGAGCCACCGCGCCTGACATTGGCCTTATTAATAAACTTGAGGGGACAGACGTAAAATAACGAAAACACTCTTCTTGAGTGTCATTCCCACATGATAAGCAAAGGTCTATGAAGGCAATAGCACAAGCTAAAGGATTATAAAAAGCATAGATGCTCAACCGAAAGAAGTATAAAATAGTGGTTAGTAAACGATTATCCTCTTGAACCCAATGAAAATAGGAAGCAATTGTGCCATCCAGTGGCCAAAAGGGGAGCAAACTTATTTAACAGCCTATTTAAAAATCTGACCCTGTGAAAGTGATAAATGACAAGCAATATATCACACAGTCTTTAAAACTATGAAAACCATACACACTTTCCAAGCCTAAACACTTCTGCGAGTAAAAGAGGGTGCTGGCCCTAATTATGCTGGGCCAAAAGGAGTAAAATGGAACTGTTCCTAGCAGACCAGGTCATATAATCACCCTATTTAAAACCCAAGCCAACTTTTTAATGCAAGCCAATCTCGCCTTCCTCAGAGATTTTATATAACACCAAAGAGCATCTTTCCACATTTATGCTTTATGTTCCCCCAATCTGGCTATAAATAAACTGGCATAGAGGGGTAAGAACTGAGAAAAGGCCACTGGATATTGTTATGGAATACCACAAGAAGAATGGTATGAGGAAAATGTCAGATTCTAAAAAAACCTGTATTTGGTTGGTAAAAAGGTAGAGACAGCAATTCTAAATACATTTTTGAAAAGCTGAGAGAAAATAAACACGAACGATTTCTAGCTGATGGGTTTTTAACACATGGAATCCCTGCTTAGGTGGTACATGTCCTGCCATTAGACAAATGCTTTAAAAGAGATGGCAAGGTATCAGAACTATAAAAATTGAGTTAAACTTGATCTCACAGACCAATTAATGTGACAAGATAAAAATCAGAAGTGAGTAAAGGAGTATTTCAGAAAAATTAATCTGGCAGCAATGCCCAGGATGCACGGGACTGAGAAGCTACATTATAAGATTGTAAGTGGGAAATAACTTAAAAATGGGCTATTTTATAGTCATGGTCAAGAAGACAAGGTATTATGAAGAGAAAACTAAAGATATGAAGTAACCCAATATATGTCTCAATGAACTAAACAGTCTTTTTTTTAAGATGGAGTCTCCCTCTGTCACCCAGGTTGGAGTGCAGCAGGACCATCTCAGCTCACTACAACCTCTGCCTCCTGGGTTCAAGCAATTCTCCTGCCTTAGTCTCCTGAGTAGCTGGGATTATACGCACAAGCCACCATGTCCAGCTATTTTTGAATTTTTAGAAGAGAGGGGCTTTCATCACATTGCTCTGGCTGGTCTCAAACTCCTGACCTCAAGGTGTTCTGCCCACCTCAGCCTCCCAAAGTACTAGGCTTACAGGTGTGAGCCACCAGGCTTGGCCAGTTTTAAATTATGACCCTATGAAAAGTGATAAAATGATAGTGCCAGGGGCTCAAGAAGGCTGAAAGTCCTAATTTTGTATTCTTTTTAAAAAGGACCTACTTGGGCGGGTGCAGTGGCTCATGCCTGCAATTCCAGTACTTTGGGAGGCCAACGCAGGCAGATCACCTGAGGTCGGGAGAGTTCGAGACCAGCCTGACCAACATGGAGAAACCCCATCTCTACTAAAAATACAAAATCAGCTGGGCATGGTAGCACATGCCTGTAATCCCAGTTACTCAGGCAGCTGAGGCAGGAGAATCGCTTGATCCTGGGAGGCAGAGGTTGCAATGAGCCGAGATCCCGCCATTGCACTCCAGCCTGGGCAACAAGAGCAAAACTCTGCTTCAAAAAAAAAAAAAAAAAAAGGGAGGTGGGAATAATACACCATAGAGAGAGAAGTCTACTAACGGACTCTGTACAAACACTAAAATTAAAATTTAATTTAGTACTTTTAACTATAACGAAAATCGTTTAATTATGAGTCCATATTATCAATATTTGTAAAATTAATATATTTTCCCAACTCTTGTCACAAATCTCCACAAAAAGAAAAATAAAAAATAAAAAAAAGATTTTAAAAAACATCCTTGACAAAAGTTACTAAACATAAGTGAACAGATGTTGATGAAGACATTAAATGCATCTTCCAAGGAGAATCAATTTCAAGAAATTCAAAGGGTGGTTTAACTGAACTGAATGTTAAGTTACATCCAAGGAACAGAGTGCCCTCTACTGGAAGTCAAATAAAAAAACCTCTTAAATGATAGAAAAAAACATTTAATTTTTAAAAGGCCTAGCATTTTGTTTATATGAAACAAAGGGCAGTTTTTTTCATCTCTAAAAAGAAAAACAGGTGAGAAACTAATCAGTATTTAAAATTCTTTTAAAATATGATCAGGCCCCCTCAAATGTGCATATACAACAAAGAAATAGGCTGGGAGCAGTGGCTCATGCCTGTAATCCCAGCACTTCAGGAGGCCGAGGCAGGTGGATCATGAGGTCAAGATATTGAGACCATGCTGGCCAACATGGTAAAACCCTGTCTCTACTAAAAATACAAAAATGAGCTGGGCGTGGTGGCACGTGCCTGTAATTCCAGCTACTCAGGAGGCTGAGGCAGGAAAACAAATTGAACCTGGGAGGTGGAGGTTGCAGTGAGCCGAGATCACACTATTGCACTCCAGCCTGGCAATAGAGCAAGACTCCATCTCAAAAAAAAAAAAAAAACAAAAACACTAAACCTTGAATTTTTAAATACAAACAATATTCTATTTATATGTTTTGCTCTCTATTTTGGTAAAAGGAAACTTTATTGTTAGTTATGAAGCACACCTCCAGTGACCAGAGCCAAATGTCTGTCCTATACTGGTATGAAGAAAGTCTACTAAGAGTAAGCTACTCTTACCTATCTAAGATAGGGGATCTAGACAAGAAAACTTTTCAACTGCAGCCTAGATTTCTTTTTTTTTTCTAGATTTCTATTTCTGCCTAAAACCACATCAGACCCTTCCCATGAGCCACAACTAGTAATACTGCAGAATATCAAAATATTATGACTGAATATATATGAGGATACTTCCAACACAAACAATATAAAACCTTTCGGAGTAAAATAGCACAACCGCTAAGGAAAATGGCATGCAGAGCTAGCTACTTGGGAGGCCAAGGCAGAGATCTCTTGACCCCAAGCCTTCAAGGCTGCAGTTAGCTATGATCATGCCACTGCACTCCAATCTGGGCAATAGAGTGAGACCTCATCTCTTAAAATATTAAAACTTTTTAAGAAAGGTTAAAATGGTAAATTTTATGTTTTATTATACCACCAGAAAAAAAAAAGAGATTACAAGTGATTCCTGGTCTCAGTTCACGAGCTTATTTAATTCACCAGTGACATTAAATTCTTCTGTATTGTAATTCCATAACAATAAAGGTTTGAAGTAGGACACTCTCACCTACCAAAAAACCCCTTATTATGCACACTTTTGAAAATTCTATTTCAACCCTTATTCCAATCTATAAAAATCATTAAACAAGTAACTTGAAACAGTCTTACTCTTATGAACTTACTCTACCTAGTGATATCAACAGAGTTGTAATTGTTGCATTAAGAGTAAATAAAGGTAGTGTATGTGGCTTCAAAAGCCTTCTGTAATTCACAAATTACCAATAAAAGGGGGAGAAGATTATACACTTAAAATACAGCTCACTTGAGCATGCTACCTCATGTGCAGTATCCCGATAAGCATGGCAGCCAAACTTGAACTGAGTCTTCCCATAATACAGCAACGACTTAACCGAGAAAGCAAATCAGTAGGCAGACTGGGTAGGAAATATACAAGCTGAACCAAACGCTGCTGAGAGTCTGCAGGGAGAACCACCACAGTGCCTTCTTGTGGATCTAGTGAGGTGGACAGACATATTAAAATCAACTATAAAAGATATACAAACCAGATATTAATAAAGCAGATCAATGACTTCCATTGAATTATAGGCTAACATTTTATGCTAAATATCCATTACTTAAAAGATTATATTACTATCATAAGGCACATATGCATAGCTTGTTATGCTACTGCACAAAACACCAAACATAATTTATTTAAAGATATAATATCCAAGTGTCTTTTTAGAAATAAAAACTTTCATGGGAATAAAGAGGAAAAGAGATTGGACACAAAGAAAAAAAGCAATTTTGCTAAACAGTGACAATTATAACATCAACCTGACTTAAAGCAAAAGACTTTGCTGTGTGTGTATATATACACCTACATATATATGATCAATACTGAAAGATACATATTTAAAACTATAACCCACGAAAGTGAAACCACTCAAATGTTCATCACTAGACAAATGGATAAATACCTGTGGCATATCCACACAATGAAATACTACTCAATAATATAAAGGAATAAAGTATTGACACTTGCTACAACATGGATAAATCTTAAAAATATTATGCTAAGTGAAACAAGCCAGACACAAAAGGCCCCATGTTATACAATTCCACTTATAAGAAATATCCATGATAGGCAGATCCATATAGACAGAAAGTAGGTAAGTGATTTCCAGGGGCTGGGGGAAGTAAGGAATTAAGGATAAACTACTCATCAGTACAAATTTATTTTTGGAGTGATAAAAATGTTTTAGAATTAGATAGTGGTGAGAATTGCACAATCTTAGGAATGTATTTTTTTCTTTTTTTTTCTGAGACAGAGTCTCACTCTTGTTGCCCAGGCTGGAGTACAATGGCGTAATCTCGGCTCACTGCAACCTCCACTTCCTGGGTTCAAGCGATTCTCCTGCCTCAGCCTGCTGAGTAGCTGGGATTACAGGCACGCACCACCACGCCCAGCTAATTTTTCTATCTTTAGTAGAGACAGGGTTTCACCATGTTGGTCAGGCTGGTCTCGAACTCCTGACCTCATGATCCACTGACCTTGGCCTCCCAAAGTTCTGGGATTACAGGTGTGAGCCACCATGCCCAGCCAGGAATATATTTTTAAAAATTCAATGAACTGTGCATGGCAAAATGGTGAATTTTATGGTATGTGAATTATATCTCAATAATTATATACATACATAAATCCCAGTTATGTTTTAATTAATAATTGTGTTTAAAATATTACTTAAGTCAGTTCCAGAATAAAGAATATACAAAAGTCATACAAGATATTCATTATGAATAAATAAGTAATAAAGATATGTCTTGCCAAAGGAATTTTTAAGTATCAGATTAGTTTTGAACTTATGAATAGCAAGTAGTTTGAAAGACAATTTAAGAATGTAACAGCATCTACAATCATTAACCTTTTATATTCTAATAAATAATACTACTGAAAATGAATTTACTGGCTGATGTTTTGTTTTGGCAATGGTATCACTAATTTAGACTAACGGAGAGGCAAATCTACAGAGCTCCTCTTAAAAACTGCTTTTGCATATCAGGGTGGACCAATGACTACCGACACCATTAAACAAACAAACTCTTACCATAAATTCGGAGGGCAGTAGCTTGTAAACTCTTTAGTAATTCTTTATTTGCTCGTGCTGCAGCAGTATGAATGATATCAATAAGCTGTGTAGAGAGCTCAGGATTTCGGGAACCAAGATGAGCAAGTTGCAATGGTAAACCAGCCAGCCAACGGGATAAAACTTTACTACGATATCTTAGAAAGGCCAAGGAAGAATAAAATGTAATTCTCAAAGACAAGGAAAATAAATTTAAACAACAAAAAAAATGTAAACCAACACAGCACAAAGTGACTATGTACAAATAATAATACATTATTCATTTAAACATTTGAGAGCCTACAAGATGCCAGCATCATCTTCCAAGGCTTTACCCATTAAATTAATGTTAATTGGGGGCAGTATCTAAGTTATATTTTTATTTTGAAGGATAAAGACACTTAACTGAACTATTTACCCTAACTGGTGTTATTGTATATTAACAAACGTACACATTCACCGTAAGTTGCTCTGACACAAAATGGCTTCAAACTTGTGCTATTTTATTCCTTTAGAAATCCTGGTAGAGTGCAAATGTCTTAAATAATAGCAAACATTTTTACTAGGTCCCCTGAGAGGCTGATGATTCTATCATGGACTCTGGTGTCAAGATAGACCTGAACTTAAGTCTCAGCTCTGCTACACATTAGCTACATAATACTCACCAATTTATTTTCTGCTCCCTTCTGTAAAATGGGAGCTAACAGTATCTGTCTCACAGTAGCAGTATGAAAATTACCAAGGTTATGTAAAGTACTGGCTTAAAGTAAATACTAGAATATGTTACAACTACCTATGTATGTTGAGGTATCCCAAATTTCTATCTTCCTCTCAAACATTTCTGACTATACCAAATAAACCCCAAACTCGCATTATTAAAAAATTCCTGAGTTTCACTCTTTTGTCGTCTCTCTTTGACAGCACCAAGCTAGGCCAGAAACGTTCTCATTTGCTACTGCCCTCACTCTTATCCTATATGCCTCAATATGTCACTAATGGCTAGAAATTCAACCTCTGTAATTTTTACGGAAAGAGAAAAGGCTGAGGTTGTTCCAACTGTTCCTTAGCTACAAGTGGACAGGTAGCAATGCATGCCTAAGCAGTCTTTTATTTGTTCAAATATGGGTATAAAGTTTACTGGCACTATTATGTAGGCTTCTTTTAAAATTTTATATCATTTCTTAAATGCAAGCAAGTAAGATTAAAAAGAATAAGCTTCTCCCAAGATTTAATCTCTCTAAAATTAAATATTTAAACAGACTACAGAAAAACTCAGCAAGAGAAAAGGAAAGATAACAAGATTTTACCTGAATCTACAAGATCTCAGTTCTTCTGTCTGATAGATTTTACTGAAAAACTTCAATAACAAAGTTCGAACTGGAAGGATAAGGCCTCTCTGCTGATATAATGTATAAACTGCCTTAATAAGAGTCTCTGTGTCCTCTACAAGCAGAAAGAAAACAACTTGCATATGAATCAAAAAATGTTTCTTTAACAGCCCCCAAATTCCTCTGAATGCACAGAAGTACTTTAAACTTTGTTCCTATGGCAAAGCCAATTTTAGCCACAAACTGACAACTACTATTGAAGTCCTACAGCAATGGCTTAATAAAAATGTCAAACCAATCAGTAGTTACAGTATAAATTTTCTTAAGAACAAACCTAGGAACAACAAAAACCAAGATATTAGAAACATGATTTAGATGGGAACCAAATAGGGAAGCTTTGTTTTGAATCAAAGAATTAGTAAGTCACTCTAAAACTGACTTAATATAACTTAACTTCAAGCTAGAAGAAAGGTAAAGAGACAGGAAAGATTCATTCCATATGAATCAAAGGGAAAAGTTCTCAATTTCTAGTCAAACTAGATCAGAAGATGGTAGAAATCTTTATCAATTTGCTTCAGAGTAGACCTACCCACTTAGAGATACTCTGAGCCATAAACAATTTTAGTACTCAAGTAGACAGTAGCTACCTTTTATGGCTCGAATATAATTAACCTGACCACATGGAATGTTTAGAAGTCGTCACTTCAAAGCTGGACCTTAAAATAGCACATATAAGAGCTCTACTCTTAAATAAGGGCAAAGTAGCATCACTTACCTCTGTTTGGTTGTATCTGCATTAATCTCCAGGATACTCCAAGCAATCTGTTCAGTTGCTTACTATTTAGCCTAGAGCCATCTTCAAGGGTCTCTGTTACAAATTTCCTTATCATTTCTATCCAACTGCAATCCTTTTGCAAAGTTGTGGCATTTGCCAGGGAGACCATGATATCAGACAGTGTTAAATTCAGTAAGAGATGATCTATGTTATTGGAGAGAACTGTGCAATGCTTGATGCTGGAAACAAAGAAAGACACACACATCTATAAAGTGTTACATCTACTATGCCTGCTTCGTTAGGATACTTAAAATAATCTATCAGAGGATTTTTTAAAAAATTCCCTTCTAGAATTAATAGATGGCAAGAAGATAAGTACATAAACAAGATTTAGGCCACAGTTCTAGAAATAAGCTATTTCATTATGGAATCAGAGTTGTTCAAAGAAGGTATAAATTAGAATGTATACAGCTCAATTCATTACTCAAGGTGCTTATTCACACAAAATGTAAATGCCCTTATGTTTTGCTTGGGAACTTGAAATATAAGACTTAAAAACCCTGACACATCTGATTTCTTTTAAAAGAGATACTTATATTTGGTTGGAAATCATAGTAGATCTTGGTTCTGCTTTTAACTAATCATCTGACTTAAAAGAATCACTAGTCCTTCCTGGCCATAACTTTCTCACATGTGTAATAAGGAGACATATCCAGGTAAGCACTGATTTGAAACAATTTTATAATTCACGTATTAACATCAGTTTATTCACTCTAGCCAAACAAAACACAATTTCAAAAACCCTCAAGTATTTAAATAAAAACAAAATTTGCAACTTAAATATACTCATTTCAGACTGTAGTATATTCAACAGCAGAGCTTATTTCGTTCATGCTTCAAAAACATAAAGCTGGCTGGGCGTGGTGGCCCATGCCTGTAATTCCAGTGTTTTGGGAAGATGAACTGGGAACACTGCTTGAGGCTAGGAGTTAGAGACTAGCCTAGGAAATACCGTGAAACTCCAACTCTCCGTAAAATAAAAAGAAAATTAAGGCCAGACACAGGGGCTTACCTGTAATCCCAACACTTTGGGAAGCCGAGGTAGGTGGATCACCTGAGGTCAGGAGTTCAAGACCAGCCTAACCAACATGGTGAAACCCCATCTTTACTAAATACACAAAAAAAATTAGCCAGGTATGGTGGCACATGCCTGGAATCCCAGCTATTTGGGAGGCTGAGGCAGGAGAATCACTTGAACCCAGGAGGCAGAGGTTGCAGTGAGCCAAGATTGTGCCGTTGCACTGCAGCTGGGCAACAGGAGCAAAACTCCATCTCAAAATAATAATAAAATAAAATTAGGCATGATGACAAGTGCCTATAGTCCTACCTACTAAGGAGGCCGAGGCAGAAGCATCACTTAAGCCCAGGTGTTTGAGGTTACAGTGAGCTATGATCACACAATTGCACACCAACCTGGGCAACAAAGAGAGACTCTATCACTAAAAACAGAAAAAAAAAAAATGTAAAGTCAACTAAAGCCATAAATATCACAAGCCAATCAATTTTTTTTTTTTGAGATGAAGTCTCACTCTGTCTCCCAGGTTGGAGTGCAGTGGCGTGATCTTGGCTCACTGCAACCTCCGCCTCCCGGGTTCAAGCGATTCTCCTGCCTCAGCCTCCTGAGTGTGGGATTATAGGTGCATGCCACCATGCCCGGCTAATTTTTTGTATTTTTAGTAGATATGGGATTTCACCATGTTAGCCAGGATGGTCTTGATCTCCTGACCTTGTGATCTGCCCGCCTCAGACTCCCAAAGTGCTGTGATTACAGGCATGAGCCACCATGCCCGGCCAAGCCAATCAACTTTAAAGGAAAAGATTAATCCTAGTTAGACTTGAGCAAGGACATGGTAGTAAGGAACCACAAATACATGAGAAGGGAAATAAAAGAAATCTGGCATTATCGAGCAACAAATATAAGACCAGGAATGACAAATGAGACTGGAAAGGTAAAATGGAACCAGATTATAAAGAGCCAGAGGCTAAGGACATCAAAATTAATTCTGTAAGCAAGGGAATAACATGGTTGCAAACTTCCTTCAGAGAGATGATTGTGTGGATACAAAGGGGAAAATCAGAGTTACAGGCTATAAACAAGCAGTTGTGGGGCTACTACAGCACTCCAAGCAAGAGATGGCAAGTCCAAGAACCAGGGCCAATACTGGTATGAACTGGGAGAAGGAAGGCATTTAGAAAGAACAAAAATTAGCCAGATTTAAAATGTGCTTAAATATATACAAATATATGAGCCTGAAGATGATGGAGACAGGAGTAGTAGTCATCAAGGATTCTAACATTAGTGATTAAATTGACAGAGATGATGAAGAAAAAGAAAAGGGGCAGAGAGATTCAGAAATTAATTCTACATTACATATGTTGAGCCTAAAGTATCTTAATCAATTCCAGATGAAGATGGCCAACAATAACTCAATGTACAAGTCTCACACTGGAAGAAGTATGAGCTATTTAATAGAAATTACCCATATGAACACTCCTAGTGGCAAAGAAAGCTGGGAAATCTAGTTTTTATTTTGTGTAGTGATACATCCAGATGAAAATTAGGAATCCTATCATTAAGAAAGAGAGACAATAAACACTGGGATAGACTTGCAACATTTCTTCTACCCAGGCAGAGCTTTGAAAAATTTACCCTAATTTTATCTCAAGCAGCATAATCTATTATGATCCAGAAAGTCTCAATGGACATCTGTAAACCTGAGAGAGTTCCTTCTGCTCCTCCAATAACATATACAGAAATTTTAAAGACTAAATATACCAACCAACAATTCTAGCAGGAAGGCAGATCTCTGAGGAAACTTCAATTTCCAGTAAAGGTAGTATAGGTAATCATAATCTCGCTGAAAATAACTAGAAGTGCAAGATTCCAGCACTCCAGGTTTAGTCCTGAGGGCAACTGTCAGTTCCAAAGGAAAAAGCTGCAAAACTAAGGCAACCTTTTAGTGGCCCCACAAGAAAAGGAAGTCAAAAGTCAAAGCCTAGGACCTGCCAAGAATTTTTTTTTTTTTGAAAGAGTGTTGCTCTGTCGCCCAGGCTGGAATGCAGTGGCACGATCCACCCACCTCAGCCTCCTGGGTAGCTGGGATTCCAGGAACGCACCACCACATCCAGCTAATTTTGTATTTTTAGTAGAGATGGGGCTTCACCATGTTGGCCAGGCTGGTCTCGAACTCCTGACCTCAAATGATCTGCCCGCCTCAGCCTCCCAAAGGGCTGGGATTACAGGTGTGAGCCACTGTGCCCAGACAACATTCCTAACCTAAGCTTGGCCCTTAAAGGTTTCTCTCCCAGGGGAGTACAAACCAGTCTTAAGATAAATCTGAATCCTAGTTCTGCATCATTCTAGCAGTTTGAGAAATAATTATTCCTCATCTATAGATTCAACATAATCCCAATCAAAGTTCTAGCAAGCTATTTAATTGTTGACAAATTGATTCTGAAGTCTATATGGAAAGGCCAAAAACCCAGAATACTAAACACAAGACTAAAGCAAAACAAGCTGGGCATGGTGACTCATGCCTGTAATCCCAACACTTTGGGAGGCCAAGGCAGGAGGATCCCTTAAGCCCAGGAGTTCAGAATCAGCCTGGGCAACATAAGGAGATCCCACCATTTAAAAAAAAAGAAAAAGAAAAAAGAAAGAAAAAAACCCAAAACACTAAAGCAAAACAAAGCTGGAAGACTCAAACTCCCCATTTCAAGACTCACTGAAAGCTACAATAAGCAAGACAAGATGGTATTGGTGAAACAATAAACACATATAAATTAATGGCGTAATGTTCATAGCAGCATTATTTACAACAGCTAAAAGACAGAAAAAAACCCAAATCCCCATTGACAGATAAACAAATGTTATGTATATGTATTAATACAATGGAATAGTATTCAGCACTGAAAAGAAATTATCAAGCCATTAAATGAAACAGAAGAGCCTTAAAATGAATATTGCTAAGTAAAAGAAACCATTTGAAAAGCATATATACTGTATGACTCCAACTATATGACATTCTGGAAAAGGCAAAACTACGGAGACAATAAAAAGGTTGGTGGTTACCAAGAACAAAGGTAGGTAGTTACCAAGAGTTATGAGGGAGGGAGAGATGACAAGCTAGGCAGAGGACAGAGGGTTTTTTTAGTCAATGAAACTATTCTGTATGATATTATAATGGTGGACACATGTCTTTATACCTTTATGAAAATTCACATAATGTGTAACACCAAAAGTGAACCCTAATGTCAAGTATCACTTTAGGTGGTAATGATGTATTAAGAATGGAGGTTCACCGACTATAACAAATGTACCGCTCTGGTGCAAGATGTTGACAGGCCACACAAGTGTGGAGGCAGGGAGTACAGTACACCTTACGATGTTCACAAGATGGTATCACCTGATGACACATTTCTCAGAATACATTCCAGTCACTAAGTGTCACGCAATGTACATGAGAACTCTCTGCTTTTTGCTCAATTTTGCTTTGACCCTAAAACTTCTCTTAAAAAATAAAGTTTATTTTAAAAAAGGAAGAAGTGAAATTTTAATACATACGACAACATGAACCCTGAAGACCTGTTAGCCACAAAAGGACAAACGCTGCAATATTCTACATATAAGAGGTACCTAGAGTAAGCAAATTCATAGAGACAGAAAGTAGAACAGTAGTCACCAGGAACTAGCAGGAGAGGAGTATGTGGGGGTTATTTGAGTACAGAGCTTCAGTTTGGGATGACAAATTCTGGCGATAGATGGTAATGATGATCACACAATAATGCGAAAGTACTTAATGCCACTAAACTGTACACTTAAAAAGTGGTTTAAAAGGTTAATGCTACACATATGTTACCCCAATAAAAATAAATTATATCTTTTTTAACTCTGTATTTCAACCTGAGATTTAAAATTTTAGACATCAGGTTAAAAATACAGACTGGGCATGGTGGCTCACGCCTGTAATCCCAACACTTAGGGAGGCTGAGGTGGGTGGATCACCTGAGATCAGAGTTCAAGACCAACCTGGTCAACATGGTGAAATCCTATCACTACTAGATACAAAAAACTAGCCAGGCATGGTGGCACATGCCTGTAATCCTGGCTACTTGAGAGGCTGAGGCAGGAGAATCTCCTGAACCCAGGAGGCGGAGGTTGCAGTGAGCCAAGATTGCACCACTGCACTCCAGCCTGGGCAACAAGAGTGAAACTCTGTCTCAACAAATACAATAAAAAAATAAAAGTAACAATACACTGAGGGTACATGAATAAGTGCAAGCAACACTGGCCTAGATCAGGGGTCCCCCAACCCTGGGCCCCAGACTGGCACTAGTCCGTGGCCAGTCAGGACCGAGGCTGCACAGCAAGAGGTGAGCAGCGGGAGAGTGAAGCTTCATCTGTGTTTACAGCTGTTCCCCACTGCTCGCATTACTGCCTGAGCTCAGCCTCCTGTCATATCAGTAGCAGCATTAGATTCTCATAGGAGCACGAACCCCATTGTGAACTGTGCATGCAAGGGATCTATGGTGCATGCTCCTTATGAGAGTCTAATGCCTCAAGATTTGTCACTGTCTCCCATCACCCCCAGATAGGACTGTCTAGCTACAGGAAAACAAGCTCAGGGCTCCCAGTGATTTTACATTATGGTAAACTGTGTAATTATTTCAATACATATTACAATATAATAATAATAGAAATAAAGCACACAATAAATATAACGCACTTGAATCATACCAAAACCAACCCTTCCACCTCAGGTCCGTGGAAAGATTGTTTTCTATGAAACCAGTCCTCATAGCAACATGGTTGGGGACCTTTGGCCTAGACCACTGTTGACTTCCCTAACTTTGATTTGTGCCGCCATTCACAGGCTATTTGCTAAGTATTTAATGCACTTACTTAAGAGCAGTCTGTAGGCCCTCCAAAAATCAGTCACTGGTGGGAAAAGCAGGTTATACTATCAATCCATCTTTGCTAAAAATCCCTCAATTTCATCATCTCAACCTCTTCATAAAGTTAATTCCGTTTCCTTTTTTCCCATTTGTATCTCAGCACATTATCACTTCCATCAAGGCGGCCTTCTCTAAGATGGTCTTCCCTCCATGAAAGATCAAGGCCTTAACCTAAACTCCTTCCTTCACTATATTTATCAAAATCAGTCACTGATTAAAGAATCAAGTGAAATAGATGTCTTTTTCATTACACTGCTCTCCATGAGAACTAGTACCCTATCTCCTTTACCACGAAATGCTCAGCAACTAGTACAATAAATGCCTTGCACATAAGAGTCCAATAATTTTCTTGAATGATACACCAATACACTCTTCAATAATTTATTTACACGGAAGTCTACTAAATCCTAAACACCTTAACCACAATTTAATCACATTTTGATGAAAATTATATATGGAATGCCTTATCTGAAAAAATACACATATAATTCTCTATCAATACTTCAAGAGTTCATGGACTTTCTTTCTGAAGCTTACTTATGAATCCCAGAATAAAAATTCAAATAAGAAAACTGTATGGGGGAAAAAAATCTAACATTTTGCTCAATAAAGTATCCTTTGATTCAGTCCCCTCAACTCCAGAAGCTCCCTAAAACAGTTCTGACTGAACCAAAAGTCTTTAATGCCAAAAGGATCTGAAAGATAAACTCCTGAGTCAAGAAATGACTTCCACATCAATGCCAGTGAAGAAATCAGACTGGATCCAGATCCACGCTCTCCATCCATTTCCTAATCCTGTAGCTTTCTTACATGCTATCTCCTCCCGTTACAATAGTCTCATCTCTTGCATTTCTGCCTGCTGAAATCATTCACGTTCAAACCCAGTTCAAATACTACTCTTCCATTTAGCTTTGTCTGTTTATCCTAACAAGAAGTGATCTGTCTCTTCCTATGAATTCCTATAGCACTTAGTTGTACAGTTCTAATACACTTGTATACTGCTTTGTGTTACATATGTACATTTACTTCTCCTGCCAGTTACTGAGCTACTGTTTCTCAGCTTGAAAGTCACCCTCTACATTCTGCTTTGTGACCCTGGGGTTGGGACTCTGTGACCCATATTTTTCCCTTTGCAGATGGCTTATTAGGCTCTGCCAATAAAGAGGCGGTAGAAAGAGACTAGAAAACTGTAAGAGGAAGATGGGACACTCTTTGTTTGCTTGCTAGTTTTGTTTTTGTTTCCTATTGCTCCCAGTGTCAATCAGTAGCTCTTCTTCAGGTCATTTGCAGTTCATTATAGCAGCCATAGCAGGCTCCACTTTATAGTTTTTCTGACACAGAACCAGAATCACCATGTCTCTAGGAAACGTCAGCACCAGCCAGCCAGCAACCCCTTTTCAAAGTACTGGGCCCCAGCCCTATAGGGCCCTTGTTCTCAGCTCAAGATAACAGTATCTGCTGAGGAGCATCCCCTTCTCAGAGGTTGGAGTTTGGGCTCCTTTCCACCAAGCGTCTTCCTTGTTCTCCCTGTTCTACGGGTACTATCTTCTTCCTGTAGTTGCTACCTCCATAACACCTAACTTCCTTTGTATACCTAGTTAGCAATTCTTTGTATTAAATTCTCTTGTTAAAAAACCACTGTCACGGTTTCTGTCTCATGACTGGATCCTAACATTCTTTTATGATTTAGAATATAAATGCTTAAGGGTGGGCGCAGTGGCTCACACCTGTAACCTCACCACTTTGAGAGGCTGAGGTGGGCAGATCACTTGAGGTCAGGAGTTCAAGACCAGACTGGCCAACAGGGTGAAACCCTGTCTCTACTAAAAACACAAAAAATTAGCCAGGCATGGTGGTGCACACTTGTAATCCCAGCTTCTTGGAAGGCTGAGGCGGCAGGATCACTTGAACCCGGGAGGCAGAGGTTGCAGTGAGCCGAGATGGTGCCACAGCCTGGGCAACAGAGTGAAACTCCATCTCAAAAAAAAATAATATAACTGCTTAGGAGAGCAGGTTACATAGCTTAAAAAATCTCATCCTTTCTATCACAATACTTTGTTCTACCTTGTTCGTGGTAAGCAACCAAAATAAATATTTAGTAAATGAATGAAAAACTCTTATGCCTGAAATACTGCTTCCAAGCATATCCTCTAAAACTTCAATGATTCTCTAGCTAGTGAATTCCCTTTGATGTATTTAAGAGCCTTTGGCAGACTTTTAAGATCCCTTACAAGTGTTTGCTCATTTACGGGAACTACATTATTAGTGTTTTAGCTTGTACCTGCTTGTCAATTTTTTTTTTTTTTTTGAGACAGTCTCGCTCTATCACCAGGTTGGAGTGCAGTGGCCCGATCTCGGCTCACTGCAACTTCCGTTTTTCCGGTTTCAAGCAGTTCTCCTGCCTCAGTCTCCTGAGTAGCTGGGACTTCAGGCACGCACCACCACGCTCGGCTAATTTTTTGTACTTTATAGTAGAGATGGGGTTTCACCGTGTTGGCCAGGATGGTCTCGATCTCTTGACCTTGTGATCCGCCCGCCTCGGCCTCCCAAAGTGCTGGGATTACAGGCGTGAGCCACCGCGCCCGGCCCCGTCAAATTTTATTACATAAGTTGTTCTCACATTTATCTGCTCTTACTTGACGCAGTCACTTTAAATAATTTCTAGGCTTACTATTTTTTTTAACCTTCACCTTCTAATCAGTTTTAGATTTTTTTTTTTTTTACTTTACTTCTGATCTTTCTCCAATTATCCTTCTTCCTTCAGGATACTGATATTAGTTTCACTACCAGGTTCCTCATGTATAAATGAGAGCAAAACTAGATGATCATCACAATATTCTCTTAAGAGATTCAATAATCACATAGTGCCTCACCCAAATAAACCATCCACCTTGGCAACTTTTATTAAATTTGTATTTACATAAGCTCATACACTCATCTAGCACACACACAAAAAATCATTTTACAGATTTAAAACAAACAAAATAAGAAAACTGTTAATCCCAAGGCTAAAACTGACTTGTCCAAAAATCAGCCATACTACTTTTATTTTCACAAAATCTAGACATAAATACGCAGCAGCATACAAAGTTCCGTATTAAGGCTAATTATCTTCTGATAATTTCAGGTTAAACAGCTTTTCAAGGTTATATAGTGAAAAAGAATCAAAATACCTTTTATTTGCCTCTTTCCTTTTGTGCTTGGTTATTTCTTTTAAGGCATATGGAAAACGACTCATAAAATGGTGTTTGAAATCAGTAAGGTAGTTCTTTCGAAGCCATGACTCCTATTGAAATAGCAAAGATTAGTAAAGTCTACAAGAAAAAAATGTAAAATAACCAATAAAACTTGAAGAAAACTGACAACTTGTCAAATAAATGTTCCATCATAGTACACTTTCTACCAGTAATATGTAAATCAATTTTAAAATCAGAATGAACTGTTAAAGCATCCAGTTTTCATCCATAGATCCTTTTGGTGCTTAATAATTACTTTTACTTGCATTCTGTCTGCTGCTTAATAGAAAAAGTGAAAATATCTGAGACTTAAGAAAATTCTGAATTTGGACTACTAATGCAATGTTTATGAAATACACAAGAAAGTCTTTCTTCCTGATGTTCTATCTGTACCATAACTCTATTCTCTAGCAATTCCATTATTTCCCATTAAATGTTAACAATTTCACAAAGCAATGTATTTCCTTAAAATGCTTCAGTAGTTTTGGTGAATTTATCATTTCCCTCCTATGGAAACACTGTCTAATTCCAGATCAGAGTATTCTTTATTTCCTTTTATCCAGGGTAACCAACAATCCCATTTTGTCAGAGACTGAGAAGATTCCCAGATGTGGGACTTGAGGTACTAAAACAGCTGGTTACCCTACAGCTCAATTTTTCTTTTCTGAGAACGAAGTCTTGTTGCCCAGGCTAGAGTACAGTGGCACCATCCCAGCTCACTGCAACCTCCGCCTCCCAGGTTCAAGTGATTCTCATGCCTCAATTTCCTAAGTAGCTGGATTACAGGTGCCTACCACCACGCTCGGCTCATTTTTGCATTTTTAGTAGAGATGGGATTTCACCATGTTCACCAGGTTGGTCCTGAACTCCTGACCTGAAGTGATCTGCCCCTCTTGGCCTCCTAAAATGCTGGGATTACAGGCATGAGCCACCATACCCAGCCTTACAGCCCAATTATTGTTCCTCCTTAGTATCTTTACTGGGTTCTCTTCTTCCTGACTTCTAAATGTTTGGATTTGCCTAGTCATAGTACTTGAATCATTTCTGCCTGAGCTCCTGATTTTATATACAGATGTATACTTGACATTTCCTCAACTTCTGATAAGCATCTTAAAACAACATGAATAAAACCCAAATTCTTCCTACCAAATGACCTTTCTCATTTGGGCAATGTAACGCTGGCATCATCCTTGACTCCTCTTTCTTTCATTATACATACCAGCGGTCCTGCTGGCTTTACCTGAATCCAGCTACTTCGCATTACTTCAACCACTAGACACCATTCCCCACACAGCAGCAGGGTGATCTTTTAAAACATAATCTCATGTTTCAAAATGATACAGGAAGGTGGAAAGGAAATCAGTGTATATGCATGTAGGACAGGACTGGTCATCCAAGCGATGATGGTTACCAGAGTTAGACTGTAAGTACCTGGGAATTCACTGTGTTTAATTTTTGTAAATTCAGCATATTAATGTTTAATAAATACAATGCAGATTATGCCACTCCTCTGCTCAAAACCCTCCAATGGTCTTTTTGCCACACTCAGGATAAAATCCAAACTCCTTACCAGGGACCACAGAGTCCCACATGATCTGGCCACTCTAACTCTTCTCCCCCATCTTCAAATATTCTCCTAGTACCTCATTTGCACAGGCCTTCCTGCCATTCTTCAAATATGCAAAGCCTGTTCTCACCCCAAGGCCTTTGTACTCGCTGTTTCCTATGCCTGAATGTTCTTCTCACAGATGTTGACAAGACTTGCTCCTTCACTTCATTCAATGACACTCAATTATCTTATTCTGAGACAGCATTTCCTGACAACCTATCTAAAATAGCTCCCCCTCAATGTTCCTGCATATGCTCTCTTTATACCCTGTTTCACTTTCATCTTTCTTTCCAGTATTGACACTATATGTTTGTTTACTGTCTACTGACCCCACCAGAAGGTACACACCATGAGGGCAAGCACCTTATTAACCATGCTTATCTCTGTAGCCCGAGTCTAGAATAGTACTATTCAAAAGACCTTTCTGTAATGATCAAACTGTTCTATACCTGCACCGTCCAATACAGTACCCACTACTCACATGTAGCTGTTGAGCACTTGAAACGTGGCTAGCGTGACCGAGGAACTGAATTTTACATTTTAATAAAGAAGCCATATTTATTGATGCCCAAAAAAGCTTTGAACAAGTGCCTCGAAAAGCATGACTGCATCAGTGTTTGGTTACAAACTCTAACCCTCATAGGAAAAGGGTAAAAGCAATGAGACACAAAGAGAAAAAGTAGCAAGCAAGCCACGCATTAAATGCAAAGCTAAGACACAATTTTTATAACATATAATACTGACCCTATTAATATAGTACCCGAAAAACCACAGTAAATCAAAAATTTAACGTTAAATTGTACTTTTATTTTAAAAACTAGCTATATCAAGGATACAGGTAGTTACCTATTAAGGAAACGCCCAGTATTTCAGAAATAAACAACTTCAGTTGACTATTCAACCACTTCAAGTAAGACTTAATGTACCTTGAGACTTCTTTTCAAAACAAGGATCAAAGCTTTAAATTACTAAAAAGTTTTTTTTTTAATTACTTGAATACAAGTGAAATTTCTCAACTGTGTTGCAAATACTAGCCAACTAAATGCATTTAGCCTCAGCACCAACATGTAAAAGCAAGCATTCAGTGGTCCTAAGACTAAACCCAACCAAGACACCAATTTACCAAAAGAAAAATCTACAGATTTTCTGAGAGAAAAAGAGTTACAGTTCAGCTTATGGCACATGATTTGAGTTTAATGCCAAGGAATGCTATTTGGTTCCTCCTAAAGATTAGGCTGTGGCCAGGCAAAGTGGCTCATACTTGTAATCCCAGCACTCTGGGAAGCCAAGGTGCAAGGATCATTTGAGGCCAGAAGTTCAAGACCAGAACTTGCATTTTAATATCATTTCGTATAGAATCGTACTAACAATCTATCATTTTGAATAGATTGTACCAATAATCTATATTTTATACTCTGTCTCTAAGTTAATAGGTCCTTTTTTTTTTTTTTTTTTTTTTTTTAAGATAATGGTTCTTATCAAGTTACTACAAATCTGTCAAGGTGAATTAAGATAATTCTACCAGCGGATATTTTTAAATAGCATTCCTATCTGAATTAACCATCCTCCCTCAATTTATTTCAGCAACTTACCATTCTATGTTAATGAGCTGCTAATAAGCCTAGTTATAACAGCACAAAATAGTTCTAAATCATACTATTTTAAATATCCATAAAATTAAAGCAGTACTTAGATCCTTTGTTAGTGTTATCCAAATGATAAGATGACCCAAAACTTGCATAATTAATTTTCAGATTTTATATTTTGGTCCTACTATTCTATCTAAATACAAACACTACTAACAAAGCAGTAAACAAAGTTTACTGGTGCTTATATGTAACCAAACACCAAAGAAGCTTGGAATTTTTACTTCTTGACTCTCTAAAAATGAAAAAACTAGGCTGAGAGCGGTGGCTCACACCTGTAATCATAGTACTTTGGGAGGCCAAGGCAAGCAGATCACCTGAGGTCAGGAGTTCAAGACCAGCCTGCCCAACATGGCAAAACCCTGTCTCTACTAAAAACACAAAACATTAGCCGGGCTTGGTGGTGTATGCCTGTAATTCCAGGTACTCAGGAGGCTGAGGCAGGAGAATCACTTGAACCTGGGAGGCAGAGGTTGCAGTGAGCTGAGATGGCGCCACTGCACTC
>CAUYQU010023387.1:0-10519 GCA_963574635.1 Cheracebus regulus | reverse complement strand
AAAAAAAAAACAAGCTACTGGTCAGAGGGAATGCTCTTCCATGCCAAGCTCAGCTTGAATTAATACACAACACAACCTATTAAAGAGGGGTACTGCTTTAAACTAAGAGTCTCTTCTGAAAATGTAACTGATTTTAAAAAGCAACAGGAAGTTGAGAATATTCTGGAAGGAAAAAGGCTGCAACCTGAGACATTTTCTTCACCCCAGTGTTTGCAATCTTGTCGCTCTGGTCAAGGCCACACCTTGAAGTCAGGAGGGACCAAGTCTTAGAAGCGAAAGATGCCAGTTTCACATCCCCAAGCAAAACAACACCCAGGATCCATCCCGAGCTTACTGCCTCCCTCGGGCCTCTGTGGTCTAGCTGAGTAGCTGGTAGAACCCATTTCACTTTGAATTCTGCCCAGAAACCGCAGGAGGATCAGTCCACGGAAGAGACAAATCTAATTGGTTACAGGGACTTAGCATCTGCCCAGAAGACATTCATGCCCTTTGTCTTACATGGTTTCCCGGCCACCAGGGAGGAGAGGACTTCAGTCCAGGGACCACATAGAGAACCTGATTACTTTCAGTTACAAGATGAATTTGTTCTGGGGATCTAAAGCACAGCATGGTGACAATAGTTAATAATACAATATGGCCCACTTGAAATTTGCTGAGAGTAGATTTTAGGTGTCCTCACCCCCAACCCACACACATGGTAATTATGTGAGGTTGTGAATGCACTAATTAATTTGATTGTAAAACCCATTTCACAATGTGTATCGAATTATCATGTTGCACACCATGAATATATAAACACAATTTTTATTTGTTAGCTATACCTCAATAAAGCTGCAGAGACAAAAAAAAAAACAGAAGAGACACTTTCTCTTGTTAGCCGATGGAGTACTGCATTAAGTACAGGAGGAGCAAGTTACTGCAAAGAGAAACTAAAGGCTTAGAAGCCAAAGCACTGTTATTTCCGTGTGTACCTTCCAAGGTGAAGCAAGCACATTTCTGCAAACAGGAGCCTTTTTAGGTCTATTTGGAGATCTCTAAAATTTAGGTGATTCAACCTACCAACCTTAAATTGAAACTCAAGCCATTTCAAGATCAGACCGTAGGGTTCTGAGTGTGTAGGTGTACATAGGTGGGCTTTGTCATGAAGCAGAATTTGAGAAACAGGACCACACTGATGTGGAGCTTTATCGAAGCCCTGCACTATAAGCAATATTCCAACACGTTGTGTGTGTTTGTTTCTTTTTAATTGTGAATAGTTATGCATACTCTGTAAGCACAAACTGTAAAAGAAAGAGGTTATACGGATAGACCTCCCTACTATAAATAAAACACACTGTTGAAATCAAGTAAAACTCACAACAAATTAAGCCTCACAGGAATAACCATAGTGTAATGGAGCTACATAGAAATCCAGCATAAAAGACAAACTTCTTAAGGAGGTGACTCAAGCTACACCTCTGGGGGCAGATAGTAAGAGGGGAGAGGGGACCAGGGAAAGTAGCAGAGTCCCTGGAAGTCCCTCTGGAGGCTGGATTACGGAGGCTTCAGCCAGGGCCCAAAGGCAGGCAGTGTGGATCCAGAATGCCACTCCGTGCAGTGTCAGAATTAAACAGAATTAAACAGTGATGCCTGTTCTAAGGCCCAGAGGTGGCTTGGGGGCACCTGCTGGAAGGACAAGGCTGAGGTCTGTAAATGTCCCCTCCTCTTGGTCTCCAGGTCATTGAACTTAGAGGAGTCACTGAGGGATAGCCACACTTTTCCTCCTTTAAAACCCACAAGCTGACTTGCTCCCTTCACATCACCTGTAACGCCCTCCAATTATATATTTATTTCATTTTAAAGAAAATATCAGCCAGGCACAGTGGCTCACGCCTGTAATCCCAGCACTTTGCAGGCCAAGGAAGGCAGATCACTTGAAGTCAGGAGTTCAAGACCAGCCTGACCAACATGGTGAAACCCTGTCTCTACTAAAAATACAAAAATTGGCTGGGCATGGTGGCAGGAGCCTTTAATCCCAGCTACTCGGGAGGCTGAGGCAGGAGAATGGCTTGAACCTGGGAGGTAGAGGTTGCAGTGAACCCAGACTGAGCCACTGTACTCCAGCCTGAGCGACAGAGCAAGACTCTGTCTCAACAACAACAAAAATATCTGTAAGAAAGCTGGAGTGCTTCTCTCACAACTTGATTGGGTTGGTTCATCTGGTCTACTTTCCTAGCTGGGACCAATCACAGAAGCACACAGGGTTATTTACATGAATACCAGCTTCCAGAAAACTCTGCCCCTCCTCCCATAGGAGGCTCTCAGGTTCCCCTGCTGCACAGGCCTGGGACAGCCACCACATTTCCCATTCCCTAGAGAAGAAAGAACAAAGGGCCATTTTGCAACACGGGACACTTCAGGAGAGAAATCCAGAGGTGGTCTCAACCCCTAAAGTAACACGAGAGCTTGATGGTCCCTAAAGAGCCCAGCAGAGAGGGGCAAGGAGAGCCACCGAAGTGGGTGGGCACCCCATGCAAAGGCTGGTTCACGGCTTGCCCTGGCCCCTCCATCCTCCCACCAGAAGACAGGAGGATTGATTTCACCCCGGGTCATTCCTGCCAGCCCTCTTTACTGTGCCTACCTAGAGGTAGGCAGTGAGAGGGACAGGATGGGAAAGCCTTGGCCCCAGGAGACTCTGGGCAGTGCCCTAGATGGACCACACAAGCCATCCCACTGCAGCAAACAGATGGCGTGGGCCGCTTGGGAACCACGAAGTGCACCGCTTAGCTCTTGTGCTACATCTTAAGAGGGATGCCTGTGTTCACAGGGACTTATTCTATACACACCCAGCCTAGCGGCAGCTAGTCTACTACATAGCAAAAAAGATTAACCATAAGAGTTTAGGGTCATTCATTCATTCACACCTTCAACATTTTTTTTTTTTTGAGACAGGGTCTCATTCAGTCTCTCAGGCTGGAGTGCAATGGCACAATCTTGGTTCACTGCAGCTGTGACCTCTTGGGCTCAACAATCCTGACACCTTGGCCTCTTAAATAGCTGGGACTACAGGTGTGTGCCACCACGCTTGGCCAGTTTTTTTTTTTTTTGGTAGAGATGGAGTGTCCCTATATTTCCCAGGCTGGTCTCAAACTCCTGGGCTCAAGTGATCCTCCCACCTCAGGCTCCCAAAGTGTGGGGATTACAGGCATGAGCCACTATGCCTGGCCACATTCAACAATTAAAGAGCCTAATCTGCCAAATATTGGAGATAAAATATGCAATGAGACCATCCAGCTCCCCAGTCCAGTAGAAGGGGACCTGATATGGTCTGGCTGTGTCCATGCCCAAATCTCATCTTGAATTAAAGCTCCCATAATCCCCACATGTCGTGGGAGGGACCTGGTGGGAGGTAATTGAATCATGGGGATGGGTTTTTCCTGTGCTTTTCTCATGATAGTAAGTCTCATGAGATCTGATGGTTTTATAAAGGGCAGTTCCCCTGCACACATTCTCTTGCCCGCCGCCATGGAAGATGTGCCTTTGCTTCCCCTTCACCTTCTGCCACGATTGTGAGGCCTCCCCAGCCAGTGAAATTGTGAGTCTATTAAGCCTCTTTTTCTTTATAAATTACCCAGTCTTGGGTATTTCTTCATAGCAGTATGATAATGGACTAACACAGGGCCCACATGAATCCAGCACACACAGCAATGAGTCTATGATTTCAGACTGAAGTGTGCTCCTCCAGGTTTGGGAACCCCATTGTATGAGTGAGCTAACAAAGGATCTTGGCCTAGAAGGGTAGCGATACTCCCTGAAGGAAAAACATTCTCTGCTCTTGACTTTGGGTAGTTTCTTAATCCTTCTAAGCTTCCCTTTCTCAACTGTAAAATGGGTCAACATATATGTGACTGTGGGTAGGCTTAAACGTGGGAAGGTCTTCAACGACTTTAGCAAAGTGAAAACTCTCAATACATGTTAACTTGTGTTAGTAGAAGGACCCGGTGGAATGAAGGCATCGTGCTTAAGCCCACAGAGCCAGCCTCTGGGCTTCCCTTAGCCATGCTCCAACGCCCACACCCATTTCTTCGCCAGCAGACAGGCCTGGCCTATCCCTGAATCTCAGTAGATTCTGACAGATTCCCTCATCTTTGCCATTCCCTCATTTAGCCTGATTCCAGCAAGAACTTCTAACCTCCCCTGTTATTTCAGTCCTGGGTCTCTTTAAGCAGCCACAGCCAAGCTGTGGGGGACTCATGGTGATTCAGCCCTGGCCGGAGCAAGCTGGATGTGCTATCACTCAGCCAGGATATGGCTGGGATCCCACAGGCTGCTGCAAAGAGACAAAGCTGTTGTCTCCAGCCTTCTAAATCTCCCTTCCTCCTACTGACAGGCACATCGGGGGTCCAGCCACCATCCCCAAGGTGGTCACTCAGAGGCTGGCTTCAGTCTCTTAAACAGTTTGAAGTCAAGGCGATCGTCCACCTCCACCACAGGAGGAAAATCAGGCAGCTGAGCAGTTTCTGCCTGCTCTCTTGCTCTCATGTACCACAGCTAATCTGAGTACAAAGTATTTGCTTGTTTTCTCTTTCTTAGGAGGCAGGACCAGGGAGAGACTCAGCAAAGGAAAGGTCCCAAGCCTAGCTCAAATCTCCTGGTCCTGGAACATTCAGCAGCCGCCCCACTTAGATGGTAATTGGCCTATTTCCATCCGGTTTCCAGGCAACGTGACACAAAGTCCCCAGGAACCTTATCACAGAGCCAGTGAACTGGAAGGGACTGGAGATCGCTCTGGCCCAAACTCCCTGCGCCAACGCATGCGGTAGACTCAGACACAAAGGGGAGGAAGGCACAGTCCCTGCCCAGAGTCTACGGTGGCCCCAAGAAACTCCTTTTACCACTGAAGAAGAAAAGGAGGTCCTGTCTTTTGGACACAAGACAAGGTCACCTACAGAGGGCCTGAGGCCAAGCAATTCACTCAAGGTTGTTTTCTGCATGACCACCTTCCCTGTGGATCCCTGAGGTGGGCGGTTGAGGGGCTTTCCAGGTAAGAGCCAGGGAGCACCAGGAAATAATGACAAGTCTGTCTGAACCTTTTCCTCAGGCATACAGGTGACCTCCTCCAGCTAAGTGCTGCTCCAGTTAACACCTTCCTAAAACTACAGAGGCAAATATCTAGCAATTGTCATTCCACTCCCACCAAGGAGGGGTAAAAATGTTCGCTTCACTCCTTTGACTCTGCCTCCCTTGTACCACTTTCTTAGTATGCCTGAATCCGTTTCATCTCAAGGTCCATACATCAAGCATTGCCTTCTCAGGTACTCAATTCTGCATGTCTAGATGGAGTCACAATGCCCTAAATCTGATTATGAGGATATTTTAGGAAGAGAGCCTTGCATTAAAAATTGAAATCCCAGCCAGGCACAGTGACTCATGCCTGTACTCCCAGCACTTTGGGAGGCCAAGATGGGAGGATCACTTGAGGCCAGGAAGTCAAGACCACCATGGGCAACACAGTGAGACCTCTGTCTTTACAAAAAATGCAAAAATTAGCTGGGCATGGTAGTACACACCTGTGGTCTCAGCTACTAGGGGGGTTCAGGCAGGAGGATGGCTTAAACCTGGGAGATCAAGGCTGCAGTGAGCTATGATTGCACCAATGTACTCCAGTTTAAATAACAGAGCAAGACCCTGTCTCAAAAAAAAAAAAAAAAAATGAAGCCTGCTGAATACTAAAAAAGGGTGAATTTTACTGTATGTAAATTATTCCTCAATAAACCTGACTTTAGAAAGAAAATCCACAGGCTCACCCTTCCTAAAGAAAAAATACCCATACAATATCAGGGAGAAAAAAAAGAAGAAGGAAATTGACATCCTTTTGCTTGACGGAAGTGTGGTGCTTGCTTCCTTAATTAAAAATAAAAGGCTACTCCTCTAGGAACAAAAGTGGGTTCAGCTCCAACAGCCAAGCAAAGCAATGGACTCACCCCACTGAGGATCCCACAGCTGGAAGGTCCCTGACCTACTTCCGTCCAGCTAGCCTGAAAGGCCCACAGGATGCCAGCCAAGAGTGGGAAGCAGAGCTGGGCAGGAGGCGCAGGGCGGTGAGCAGCCCACTCCCTCTCTCACCCCACAGGACACACACAGGCTGAGGGCAAATGATTCCCAGACAGGGACCTGATGAACAAAGAGGTTACGCAACTCACTAATCACTCAAGACAGCCAAAAACAGAACCTGACATCATGTGCCCATGACCGTCCCCACGGCCTGCCTGTGAACTCTGGGAGAAGGTATTCAACAGTGTGTGGAATTACGATGAGCTTGAGTCCCTGAATAAGAATCTGGGCACTCAGGAACACATTAACTCTTTCATGCTCTCTAGAGTCCATCCGGGTCACACTGGATTCGTGGGCTACCCTGTCTCCAAGGCTTGGTGGGACAGAAATATGAGCATGGTAGGAATCATCTTGGACTGTAAGAAATTCCATTTTTGGCCAGGCACAGTGGTTCACGCCGGTAATCCCAGCCCTTTGGGAGGCTGAGGCGGGTGGATCACAAGGTCGACAGATTGAGACCATTCTGGCCAACACAGTCAAACCCCGTCTCTGCTAAAAACACAAAAATTAGCTGGGCGTGGTGGCACATCCCTGTAGTCCCAGCTACTCAGGAGGCTGAGGCAGGAGAATTGCTTGAACCAAGAGGCAGAGGTGGGGCAGCAAAAAAGGAAAAAGAGAAAATAAATGGGGAAATTCTGTTACCGTCTTGCATATAAGCAAGTTTCTCTCCCTATCACAGACCAAACCATGATCTGCATTTGGAGCCTTCCAGAATCCTGAAAACTAGCAGATGCATCTAATGACAAGATGCACTAAAGCCCTGTGCAGTTCCTAGAAGTTGCCAAAAACTCTAGAATGGCAAAGGTTGATAGGGTGGCAGAAGGATGGGATACTGCACTGATTACTTTTTGAACCTAGATTTTATTAACCATCACCAATTACCATATACATCCTAAACACCAGGCACTACACAAAGTAACTTACGGTTATCAGCGCATTCAATCATGATAGTCCTAAAAGCTGGGCACTGCCACTTCTATTTTACAAGTGGAAGCAGTGAGGACACACAGCTAGGTGATGGCAGAGCTGAGACTCAAACCCCTAACTTTGTCATCCCGACTCTCTGATTAAAAGTGAGCTTTTCTACCCAGTGTGCTGAGCCCAAGTGCTCAAGGACGAACTGTTTCCATGAGTTGTCAGATTTCTGACCCAGAAATGGCAGGACAGGAGGATCTGACTGCATAAGGGAGGTAGCAGAGGCCCAGAGAAGAGGGAAGGCCTGGTGGTTTCAGTGAAAGTCAAAATGACCTCCCCAAGTATGCAGCAGAAATTCTCCAGGTACCAGGCCACTGCTGGAGCATCAGGGGCTCAAGGCTGCCAAGAACAAGGAATTCCTGCCAGAAATAAATTAAGCCCACCCCACAGGTCTCCAGCAGTCGCCATCGTTCCTCAGATCAGTCTCAAAAGCGAAGACAAAAGTGGATCTCCAAAACCGTGAAACTATTATGCTCTGTGAAAGAAGCCAGACAGGAAAGGCCACATATTGTAAGGTTCTGCTTATGTAGAATATTCAGAATAGGCAAATCCATAGAGCCAAAAAGTAGACTGGCGTTCGGCAGGGGCTGGAGGGAGGGGAGAATGGAGGATGACTGCCTAATGGGCACAGGCTTCCTTTCGGGGTGGTGTATACCTACATCCAGACTCTTCAAAATGTATATATTAAACAATGTGCAATTAATGCACATCAATTGTCATTCAATAAAGATTTTTAGGCCAGGCACAGTGGCTCACACCTGTAATCCCAGCACTTTGGGAGACCAAGGTGGGTGGATCACGAGGTCAGAAGTTCAAGACCAGCCTGGCCCAACATAGTGAAACCCTGTCTCTACTAAAAATACAAAAATTTAGCCAGAAGTGGTGGTGGGTGTCTGTAAGTCCAGCTACTTGGGAGGCTGAGGCAGGAGAATTACTTGAATCTGGGAGGCAGAGGTTGCAGTGAGCTGAGATGGCACCACTGCACTCCAGCCGGGGTAACAATGCGAGACTCCGTCTCAAAAAATATATATCTATTTTGAAAGGAGTTGGGAAAAAGTTCTGAATACAAATAGTGGTGATGGTTGCACAACACCGTACATCTTCTTCATGTCGCCAAACTGTATATTTTAAGTTCGTTAAAATGGTAAATTACGTTTTTTGTTATATGTATTTTACCACAGTTTTTTTTTTCTAAGGTGGAATCTCCAAAGAATCCTAGAATTCATTCAATCAAGCATGAAACCAAAACACGGAGTCAGGGCTCAGTCTCTAAGGACTGTGAGGGTTGGACATTCTCCTAAGACCCTCAAATTCATAAACTCAGTGTTTAGAGAGAGGGTGGTACCAGCAAAGAGGAAAGAAAGAAGGCTGGGCAGACAGAGCACTGGCTCCTTCTGAAGCGACCTGGGGAGCGGGGTGCAGCCAGGGAGACGGGGCCCCCTCCCATGCATCCTGCCCCAGCCTCCAGCCCCCCTGGCCTCTTCCCACCTGGCAGCCATCGTGCTTCCTTGAGGGGCTGGGAGCCCGGTGCCCTTGGTCTGCATCATAGAGTCAACACCAACTTATCTGAACTGAGCAAACAAGGCAGCCGTAAGTGGCGGAACTCTGACAATATTTAATGACTCCGGGGGTGGGGAAGCTTTGCAGGAGAAGGAGGGCAGGCCAGGAAAGGAACCAGAGAGCAGGCAGAAAACTCCAGGGGAAATTCCGTCGGGGGTAAGATAAAAGGGGGCTGTAAAGCAATTCTGACAGGTTAACAGACAGGTAATATTCCAACGGTGTTTACTTAACCAGGCTAGCGCTCCATGCAGGGCCGATTAAGCCGCAGCACGAGAGCCTCAGCAGCTGAGGGTTTCACAGAAACAAAGATCTAGTCAGAGAAAACCAAATAACAGCCAGTCAGATCCTGGCAGCCCGACCTCCAGCTCCCCCAGCTCGGAAGCCACACGGAGATGCTTCCTGGAGACCGATCTGGAGAGATAACTTCCAGCGGGTACCTTGCTGGGCCTCCACCTGGGAATACAGGGCTAGCATCTGACAGTCCTCAGAAAGGGTGGGCACAGGCACCGAGGCAAAAAGCCCCCTCTTCCCTCCCACGTTGAGACAGACCAGTCCTGGGAAGACAGCCTTGCTGGTCCCACCCACTGGCCCAGGGGCTGCTGGCTCAGGATCTTTAGCCAGCAATGAAATTCACACCAGTTCCCAAACCCCAATCTACCCACCTAGATGCAAACCCAATGTGCTCTGCCATCCCCTAGCTCTCCTACCCTGGGCAAAGTTCCTTAGCCTCTCTGGGTCTCAACTTCCTCATCTGTAAAATGGGGTAGTAAATTTCACAAGCTTGTTTAATTCATATATTACTGATTA
Source organism: Cheracebus regulus (assembly GCA_963574635.1). Lineage (NCBI taxonomy): Eukaryota > Metazoa > Chordata > Mammalia > Primates > Pitheciidae > Cheracebus > Cheracebus regulus. Next base: position 1,084 of record CAUYQU010023387.1, on the reverse strand, counting down.
TGAATTATCTGTTTATGTAATTGATGTATTAATAATGCAGATAGTCCCTGACATACAATTTTCCTACTTTACGATGGCATGAAAGCAAAACAAATTCAGCAGAAACCACGGTTCAAGTACCCATACACCCATTCTGTTTTCACTTTCAGAATACTAAAAAAAAAAATAAAAATTCATTAATTTACATGACATATTCAAGATTTTATTATAGGCTGGGTGGTGACTCATGCCTGTAATCACAGCACTTTGGGAGGCAGAGACAGGCAGATTACCTGAGGTCAAGAATTCGAGACTACCCTGGCCAAAATGGTGAAACCCTGTCTCTACTAAAAATACAAAAAAAAAGAAAAGAAAAATTACCTGGGCATAGTGGCACATGCCTGTAGTCCCAGCTTCCTGGGAGGCTGAGGTAGGAGAATCATTTGAACCCAGGAGGGGGAGGTTGCAGTGAGCTGAGATCATACCACTGCACTCCAGCCTGGGTGACAAAAGTGAAATCCTGTCTCAAAAAATAAAAAAGATTTTATTATAAAATAGGCTGTGTGTTACATGATTTGCCCAACTGTAGGCTAAAGTCAGCATTCTGCTCATGTTTAAGGTACGTTAGGCTAAGCTACAGTGTCTGGTAGGTACAGTGTCTTAAATGCAGTTTTGACTTACACTATTTTCATCTTATGATAGGTATATCAAGACATAATCCCATTGTAAGTGGAGAAGCATCTGTATTTAACAAATAATTATAAGGAATAAATAAAGGAGGGTTTAGCACGATGCCTGGATGCCAGTACGTGCTCAATAAACTTTAATTTCCTTATGCAACTGTCTCTACCACCCACATGGCCAGATTCAGAATGTGATCTTCTGAATACAGCAGAACAACCAATTGACAGGAAGATGTTTATTTTTATTTTTATTTTTTTATTTTTATTTTTTTTTATTTTATTTTTAGAAAAAGAGAGAAAAGGAGAAAGAAAGAAACAGCAAAAGAAAGAAAAAATGAAAGAGAAAGAAAGAGGAAGAGATTTTAGAAAAAGAGAGAAAAGGAGAAAGAAAGAAACTGCAAAAGAAAGAAAAAAATGAAAGA